>CM077081.1:240975701-241028558 GCA_039513925.1 Platanthera zijinensis | reverse complement strand
TTGAGTAGTGGTGGACACATCTTCAAAGCCATAGTTTGGTCTGTTCATTGCTGGCTGAGTGAGTGTGGTGTTTGAGTGAGGAGTTTTCGTCAACTTAAGTCAAAATTGACGGGAATAGCCAACGTGATTACCACCGATTTCTGTACGGAGTTAACGTCTAAGTGATTTTCCACCGTTCGACGGCGTGAATCAAATATGGATTCCCGCCGATCGGAGAGAATCATCCTGCATTCCCGCCGATCGGAGAGAATCATCCTGCATTCCCGCCGATTCGGCGAGAATCAGTCGGCATTCTTGCCGACCTCTTCTTGTTGGCGTTGGGTTAGAGTTTTCCTGCGGGAATGAACTTTGGCGTAGAGTGAGTCGACCTCACTCAACTGATCCTAACATATCCTAATCCGCCGGGGATCAAGCTCAGTGACTTCAAGACGTTTGACGGGACATGCAATCCTCTGGTGCACATCAGACGTTTTATAACCGTCATGCACATGTACAATGCCTATATGATTTTGTACCTAGTTAAAATAGTGATCCTAGTATAAGAATGAAGCTAATTAAAATTGATATAAGTCTATCATTATCTCTTTATCATTCGATTGAGAAAATGTTACATAAATTAAGCCTATATGATTTTGTACCTACTTATACTCGTGTTGCTATTATAAAAATTTGCAAAAATACCGGTGAATCAACTGATCAACATAGATATGCTCAAATAATATGATCACTATTTTATATTGTTGATCACACTAAGCCAACATTTCTCATGTCATATATAAATTAAGTAGATATACTCGCAATCTGAGTTGTGAACAATGAATAACACTCACAAAGATATTTAAATATCTTTGAGGGACTATTAATTATAGATTAGTATATATATGCTTCCCGAAGCACTAAGAGGGTATTTAGATGCCAATTGAGTAACTGATTCGTTAGATGTTATGTCTACAAATTGATATTTGATGTTGCGGAGAGGTTGTAGGAGGGCAAGCTTATAGGTGTTGACGATGATAGATTTCATTACATGCTTCCCGAAAGTAGCTAATTTAAGAATCCAATCTCCTCACAAATTGACTTCCTCAATGCATATCTCTATGAACTTAAATAGTCTTTGTATGCTTAGATATCATCATCGGGATTTGCAACTGCACGTGAGAGCTGTAATAGTCTTTTTGCTTTCCTCTTCATTTTTTCAGAAAAAGAAAACTTCTAAACCGTAAAAGTGCGAGTGAATGAATCACATATCTTATGGAAACATTTTTCCAATAAGAAAACTTCAAATGTAGACACTTTCAGGGGATGATAAAAACACATTTAACAAGCACACAACATTGTAAACATAAGAAACCGCCCAAACAACAACTCTTTAAGGGGATGATAAAAACGCAGGCAACAAGCACAAAATAAGATATGCATAAGCAACCCCAAAACAACAACGGTAATAAAAAATACTCGATCCCTCCACTCACGAGATCTAGAAATAGATCCAGCAGGCTAATAAGATATTTCTGAAAGCTACGACATTGCTGTTCAAATACCGATCATGTGCAAACTTGGGAACAAATGCAGTGCTTTGCCTTATTGCAGCTCCCATCTATAGCACTTGTGAATTCGCCTCTACAAGTTACTGCATATTTTCTGCTGCTAAAGCATGGCCACCTGAAACTTAAGCTCTGCTTATAGGACACTCTCCCGGCCTTCACGACTGCCTCCGCCCTCATATCTTCATAAAGACAATCAAATTTGTAAACATGTAACTATTCATAAAGACGAATATATAGAGAGAAAAAAAATACCAGAAGAGACGAGGAGAAGCGGGACGAGCACGAGTGCTCGGAGATTTCTCTTGATGAACTCCATGGATGCTTGTTATACAACTGCTTGCTTCTTTTTTACTGATGCTCCTGCCCCCATCATGGATTTATATATAATATACAATTAATGATCAAAATTAAACTTAATCGAGTATCATATATATAAAAAGTGATCAAAAATATGATTCGAATCAGCTCAAATGGATTAAAAATATTTTGTATTTATTAAATTAATCTTATTTGAAAATAAAAAACACTAAAATTTAACCGAAATAAAAAGATTAAACACTTTAAGTATTATAGTTGCTAAATTTAGAGGTTGCTCAATTTAATTTTGAGCCAACTAGGAATACAGAGAAAAAATGCTCAATTTTGAGCCGACACGAGCGGATTTTAAGCCGACTCAGAAGATACGTCCGGTGCACGGGGTTACGCGAGTGCGGAGGCACAAGGAGCTCAGCCCTCGGTTTATGGGGCCATGCATGATCCTAGAGTGGATCGGTCCTTTGGCTTACCGACTAGAGCTGTCGCAAGAGTTAGAGAACCTGCATGACGTCTTCCATGTCTCCTCGCTTCGGAGAGCCATACTTCGACCGGAGCAGCACATTACAATTACAGCAGGCCCAGTAGCATCCGATCGGTCAGTTCGTTTGGAGCCGATCCAGATTGACGATACAGCAGTTCGAGTCCTGCGGAAGAAGAAGGTTCCCCTAGTCAAGGTGTTGTGATCCAACCACGGATGAGAGGATCACACTTGGGAGCCGATTGACATGATGCAAGAACAGTACCCGAGACTCTTTGCCTCAGGTATATTTTAAATATTTTTGACAAGTTTCTTAACTTCCTATGCATAGAACCACGTAGACCCGAACTTGAATTTCGGGGACGAAATTATTATTTTTTGTTTATTGGGATTTGTAACATCTCATTTCTTTATAGACCTCTTAACTCAAATTAAGGTAGGATATGTGGTGAGTGTGAGGGATTAGGCTAGGTAGTGACCTTAGGGCCAAAGGAGTTAGGGTGAACTCACATGGGGTCCACTATGTTGTTCAAGTCAACTTAGGTCAAACTAGCCCAAATTTAAACCGCAAGCACAACTTGACCTCGCCACTACGTCCCTAACCCTAAAGGAAACCTAGTGACCCAAAAGTCCTATCATAGGGTCACCAAATTGGCCAATTTGATCAAAGTACCCTTTAGGTCAACATGGGCCAACTTAACCCTGAGTGGCTCAATTAAGCATCACATGGTCGATTTGACCCCACCACTAAACTCCAAATCCTAATTGGAGTGCATTGGACCATAAAACCCCATCACATCGTCACCCATTGGTCCAATTTGACCAAAGTCAACCCTGTAGCACCCTGATTTTCCAGACCTTTATCTGGAAGCTACTGCGCGGCGATAGTAGCTATCGTCCGACAGTAGCCTTGTTTCGTCGGGTGCAGCTTGACGAAAGCCGTTCGGTGAGTGTCGAGAGGGTTATCGCCTGACGGTAGTTAATTACCGCGTGGCGATAACCCAGTCGACGAAAGCCGTTTGACGAAAGTTGTTCGTTGAGCGTTGAGAGGACTATCGCTCGGCGGTAGTTGTTACCGCGCAGCGGTAACCCTAGCGATTGCATCAAGAGAGTCGAGAGCGTTGAGTTCTCGAGAAAGGATCTACCGCGCGCATTAGACTTTTCGCCGGCATTAGCGCAACATTATTTTCTGACAGAGCGCTCGGGAAACTACCGCTCGGTGGTAGGTAGTTACCGCCCGACGGTAGCGGACGGAAGCAGATGCGGCATTTGGCTTTGTAGCCGTCCGATTTCACTTAGGCTTTGATCTTAAGGCCTAAGACTCTCCCTCCAAAGTGCTATATATGATGAGCGGGATTTCACCCTCATCTTCTTCTCTTTTTGGAGTTTAGTTAAGGTTTGGAAGAAAGAGTGGGAGGAGGAAGAAGAGAGCTTTCTTCCGCCATTGACAGAGCTTCAGATCCCCGATCGTTGATCCGAGTTCAGATCCGTGGAGAGGACTTGGAGGCGCTTGTTTTCATCCGTGCAAGACAAAGATTCCATGGCTAGGAAGAGGAGTCGAAGGGTAACGACATTACTCCTCTCGGTTATAGGATGTGTGCATGACATCTTTTACTTTTCTTGATTTCATTTAAAGCATTTAGGCACCAGATCTCTCAAATGAGAAGAGTTTGGGTTGCCATAGTTCAAGAGGAACCACCAGGCCGATTTTGTCCTTCCCTGACATGATATTGCATTAGAGATCCATTCCGCTAGTGAGTTAGGCATTGTGGATGAAGCCGTAGTCACGACCGTTAGTCTGACTCGGTTATATTGCATAACGAACTTAAGGATTTTGGTAGAAATCCGTTGCGGCAAGATGCTGCTTGTGATGTGCTAAGGCGTGGCTTTATCTCCGTGGTCGGCTAGCTATCTCGTGATGTGCAAGTCAAGTAGGGAGAGTGTCCCGGCGAGACATGTCCCCTTTTGTGAAACTGACGAGAATGCCAAGCATTGGACAAGCCCGGACAATGAAGCTTACGAGCGGGTAGGGTCCTGCGAGAGTTCTTAGTATCTGTTTATTTTTTTGAGGCAGAATCCTGACGATCGAGAGAAGTCAGAGTTTGTCGGCAAGCCCGGGTTATGAGACCCACTAGCGGGTGGGGCCTTGGCAAGAATTCCGCGTAGCAGCTTGTATGCCGTTTGGGGAAATTGGAAGTACCTTTGGGTTTGAGGCTCGAACGCCGAAGGGGAAATTGAAAGTACCCGATTGATGATTGTGTGATGATGTGTTAGATTCATACGTTGTAGGGTACCTTGGGTGAAACCCAGGATCGCATACATGCTGCATTGTAGGCCCCTTTTTCTTTATGCTCAACTTAGAAACATGTTTGTTGAATGAGACATCCAAACCTATTTTATATCTTTACATGTTATGTAAATTGGATATGAATTGCTGACCTGTAGGGTGATGGTGTACCCCGAGGTCCGCTAGGGACGACCGGGAGGAGATGTGTTGGTTACACAGTTGAGGTCAGCCTTCGCTGACCAAGGTTACAACAAATTTTTAAAGGGCAAGGAATTTTATGGAATTTTATGCTTGATGCACTATGTTTTCGGCTTGCTTGCCGAGGTATTCTAAGAGTGCTTTTGCATATTGACATTTGATATTATTATTTTGAGTTTTGGACTCTTAGTTGTTGTAAGGCCTTAAGGCCGTGTTGATACTCATATGTATGTGGATAACTTCTAGTCTTACTTTCTGTTTCTGCTGTGTTAGTCTGAGTTTTGAGTTGGGTTGAGTTGGGTAGTTTACAACATCTTATAATGCTTAAGCTGTGTTGTCTGTATGTTGTGGGGCCTCGATCAGACCCATATTATACGGTCATTACAGGGGAGGTGTTACAAACCCTAACCCTAATTTGGTCAAAATCACATCCATAGGTTCAATTAGCCCAAGTGGGGCATCACCATGGCACAACCTATGTTGGGTGGTGTCATAGGGCTCATGATCATCAAGTGGGGCCAGCCCACTCATCAAATTGACCAAGTCAATCCTAAAATCAAACTCGGTCAACTTTAGGCCTAAATGAGGAATTAAAGAACCAAGCCCATTCCCAATGGGCTAAGGTCATGGACTATGGCCCATCAATAACCCATGGGCTCAATTACAGCCCCTACCATCTGGTTTTGGAGGGTAGTGACATGCATGAGGGGTAAAATGAGAATTTTCACAAGTTGAGGAGAGAGAAAAGAGGAAATGAGGGAATGAAGGTAACTTGGCCATCCTCCTCTCTGCCCAACACCCCCATTGAACTCCCCAACTCATTCCCAACCAAATTCTAGGGATGGTGGACACTTGGAGCCAAGGAGGATCATCCAAAGCTTGAGGCTGAACTACCCATATTGATATCTCATTATACAACCACTCACAGCCAAAACTAACCCTTCCATTAGCTTCAGTGAGCTTAGAGGATTTGAAATCGAGTCCTGGATTAGAGCTTTAGGTGGAGAAACGAACTCGGGAGAAAGCTTGTTGGAGGTGAAGAATTCCATGGCCAACCGCCGCCACCGCCGTCGTCGGGCCCTAATCAAGGTCAGTTTCTCCTCCCCTCCCCTTGTGTTAGATTTTTAGATCAATTAGGAGAGATATCAGGCTCAATTGAGCCCGATTCCATGAGGGCAAATCAATAAATTCGGGATTTTTGAGGGAGCTCGGGTTCGCCGGAAACCGCCGCCTCCGACGGCCAAGTCATTGCCAAACGCATGCCCACACCTTAACGGAGGTGGTGGTTGTGGTGGTCGGCCATGGAGGTGGCTGAATGGCCAGGAAAAGCAAGATCGGCTTGCTACAGGATGGGGCAATCTGGACCGTCGGCTAGAGGAAGGAGGATGATGGGATGTCATTGATTTTGATGGGTATTAAACTATAGTTTTATTTAATTTCTGCCACACTTTATTCAGTACCTTGCATGCTAATTTTAGGCCTTTTATGGGCAAATTCAGAAAAGTGCCAAGCATGGAAAATGTAGCCATTTTGCTTATATTTAATTAGGCATCTTAATCAAGTCATTTGGAGCACTATAGCTCCTTGTAGGTCCATTTTCCAAGGACTGCTTCTAGCCTAGGTCAGATATTTAAATGAGTATATATGGTAGATTACAACTCCACATATAATTAAATTTGGGTCATGCATGTGTATATACTAAACCTAGCTTGTGCCCAAAAATCAAAATTTTTTGAGGACATTTCTTCATAGTTTATTCCATTATTTGAATTATCAAATTAATGTGATTTATGGAGTTTTACAACTCTAAATACCCCAAACTTTGGGTGGCATGACTATGATATCATTTTAGGACCCTGTTAAAAGTTTAAGGTCATTTAGACCTCTGCATGTTGGAGGATCCAACTTGCAAGTTGAAGGAATAAGTGTATTAGTGTGCCTTTAACAAAAAGGGGAAAGTGGGAAATTAAGCCCATTTGACTTATTGCATGTCAATGAAACCCTGGCTAGGAGTTTATGAAGATGAAATACACCATTCATGGAGAAGTTAGAATTTTGGAATAAAAAAATCCTATAGTTTCAATTTATTTTAATTATAACACCCTTTTATGTCATGATAGGAAATATGAGCATTTTAACTTGGAAAATTCTAGATCATTTACACAAGCCCTAAAATACTATTTTGTCTCTCTGGAAAATTTATTGGGATTTTTGGAATTTATTTCACATGGGAGATTAGTATAAAATACTATTATGCCCTTAAATGTTGTTGTTTAAAAATGTGAATTATATGACTTGAAAAAATATGAAATTTTTACTAGATCTTTATTTCAGTACTATAGATCTCTGTAAATTTTTCTTAATATTTTTGAATGGATAGAAATGATGTTTATATGAGTAGTGAAATTTTTATAAATATCTTAGATTGTGAAAATCATAAGTCAAATCTTTATAGATAATTATGAAAAAAAATTTGACCACTACCATGATAATTATCATCTAGAAATTTTCTCTGAATTACTGGTACATTATTTTTGATATTTCTTTTGGAAATGGATAATATGGAAGTGATATTCATAAATAGAAAACATGGGCAAATCATTCTGGAAAATTAGGAAATTTTGTACACTAATCTTTTATGCCAAGATAAACACCAGTTAAATTAATTAAACCTAGAGGACTTCTGTTTTTGATAGTTCATGTTCAATGTGACTTATGTCTCATAATTAAATAATTTTAATTATGACCAAAAATAATTTGGAAAATTGTGAATTTCTGATTTCCCACTAATTACCACATGATGAACCCATGATAAAAATTTGGGGGTCTCTAGTTCAAGGAATTGAAAGTCACTTTATATGGGCTAAGGATAAACCTTGGGTTGCACATAGTAAAAATTGACATTTAGGCCCTGTTTGGCGGAGCAGCAGCACAGCTGCATGCAGTTGCTTTTGCTGCCACTCTGCAAAATAGATAAGTGGAGCGGGCGGTGGCAAGAAACCACCGCCCGCGATAGGCAGAAAAGCTGCAGCGCTCTATTCTTTAAAAAAAGTTTAAAATTAAAATTTTTATATATATATATTTAATTTATATAAACTTTTATATTATAATGTTAATTATTAGTATTTAATTTACGTTAATTATTTAACTTTTATATTATTAAAGTATTTATATTATAACTTTAATTATTAACGTTGATAAAATATATATAATTTAAATTAATATATTAAAATTATTAACCCGTTAATATGTATTTATTATTTATACTATTTAAATTATTAGACCTAATTAATTTAAATATTAACATTTAATTAAAAAAATTGAATTTTATAATTAAATACTTTATGTATTAATGTTTTAATTAATATATATTAATATTTTATTATTAATGTTGATGGTCGCCCGGCTTGAAAATCGGATTGCCATAACCCCGAGTCGGAGCATGTTTGGTTTGAAAATCTCAGTGAGAGACTCATCAATTAATAAATAAAACTTATATTAATTTATAATTAAAATATTTTAACATTTTAATTTTTTTAAATAATTAATTAATGTTTATTAATTTTTGTTGTGGGTCACTCGAGGTGCTCGTAAATCGGTGAAAAGTGAATCGTCCTACCTCGTGAGCGACTCGAGTGTGCATATGTGTGTTTTGACATCCGTTTGAAATATCAAATGACCTCGAAATTGTGCAAGAATGTGCCCGTTAGAATTTTAGTGTCGACCCGGACGAGATCGTGAAAAAAATATTCGGCTCGTCCGAACATATTTTGGGGAACCCCATCAATATTAATATATTTATTTTTATAATTAAATAAAATTAATGTCGAGCAAAATTGTTTATTTATTTTTAGATTTTGTAAATTCTTCGGGTTGTTTAATTATTACTATCACTATTTAATTCTGCATCACTGTTTTACACAACACTGCAAATACAGTTTTTCAAACTGCTTCATAAATTTTTTCCACCACTGCAAACAGCTGATTCTTGCACCACTGTTTCTCATCACTGTTTCCTGCACTGCCACAGCTTAGCCAAACAGGCTCATAGTGTTTAGGTCATTCAAAACACATGAAAATGTTATCCAGCCACCTAAATCATGAATAAGGTCTTGGTGCATCATTAGAAGCATTTCTGCTTCATGAAGATCAACAGGTAGGTTTGCACCATACTTAAGGGTTTACGTGTTCACACCGTATATGGAACAGATGCATAAGAGTGGGCTGGGTATGACATTCAGGGTAATGGAATATGATTGAATTAAAGACATGTTTCGGAGGCTTGAAACCTTGGTTGGAATCCTAGGTTATGTCACTACTTAGTGTCGGGTGCTAGTGTGCATAGTCACTAAAGAGAATAGTTAGATCAGAGTCCGACGAAAGATTGTCATTATCCTAAAAAGTACCTTAAGTCATTCGGTTTGCTCAAGAGTAACAACGAGAGTAGGGTGTTAATAACAGGTAGAGACTAATAAAAGTAAGTTTCCTAGAAGGGGGATTTGGGCTTTAGCCCATCGTATTCCCCGGTACCACTACGAGCCCTTCACCGGTAGACCTCGGGAAGCCCAGGATTAACCCTAAGTCTCGAGGTATAACTAAAATTTGACACGAGTAGTCTAATAGGTTGAAGGAATAATGTTGCAATATCACCCATGTAGGGTTGGAGGGATACATGACAGGTTAGTCCTGCGAGCTGGAGGCTCGAGAGTTGTATATCAGAACAGGTTAGTCCCGCGAGCTAGAAGCTCGGGAGCTATATATCACGACAGGTTAGTCCTGCGAGTTGGAGGCTCGGGAGTTATATATCAGGACGGGTTAGTCCTACGAGTTGGAGGCTCGTGAGTTATATATCGGGACGAGTTAGTCCTGCGAGCTGGAGGCTCGGGAGTTATATATCAGGACGGGTTGGTTCTGTGAGCTGGAGGCTCGGGTTGAAATAACTTGCAAGTGCATAAAAACGAATTAGTGGTGGGTCATGCGGTACTGGGTCAGTCATCACACTAATGGCAGTATGGTGACTCAGGTGAGGTGTGAGGGTTTGAGGGGCTAGTAGGTTATTTATACTACGTTCTGGAGGACGATCCCTAAAAACGCACACTCTACCAAAAATACTAGTGGGATGTCCTGCAAATTAGTACGCAGAGACTCTAGAGCACCTAGGATGTGTATAGAGGCATACAAAAGGGTCTATGCCTAGTAGTGTGTATACCTGCCTAGGAAGTGGAGATGCTCGCTCTACTGTTGTCGTAGCCACAACGGTGGTACGAAAAAGTTCAGTTAACTCCAAAAAGTGGGAACTAAAGTTCTATGATCACAAAGTCGTGTGAGTGAGTTGCACTTGTATGACACATATCATGCATAACATATCATGACATACATACGTTATTAAGACATTCATATTGCAGATCCTTATCGTATAAATTAGTATAAGCTCTTTTATATGATAAGTTACAATTTCAGAAACAGTAACTTATAAGTTTGTTTGGGCATTCATATAAGTTAAGGTACTCTTGTGATGGTGACATAGTTGTAGTTATTTACTTTACTGCGTTGTTCTTACTTTTACATACTGCTTCTCTTTTCAGTACTACTGCTTCTTTCATTACTGTTTTTATACTCTTGTTATTCATATATAACTGTTAGATGTTTACTCAAGGTAGAATAGTTTCACTATCACCTGCTCTTTTGATACTGCCTTGTTGTCCTCCTCTTTCGTCCTCCCGCTCAATGCCTAGGAGTCACGGGGGTGAGGCGAGTACAAAATGACTTAGTCTTTATGACTAACGGTCGTTTGTGACCGCATCATTTTAGGAGCTCGAGTAGATGGAGCACCAGCACGGCCAATAGGACGGGATGGAAGGACTTGAGGAGCAGATACCGCGCACTACTATAATAACTCATCGTCAGGTGATGATGGGTGTTTTAGTTTCAGCTTCCGCGTAGAGTAGTGTGAGAGAGAGTTATTTTATTTTGGCATATACTGGGCATAAACCCTTACTCCCTTTTTGTACTCATTGTTGGTCTACTTTTCATCATTTATATATATTATGATGATTTGTGATATGTGGACTTGCTATATAATTGTTTATTTTACTTCCATTCTCAAATTGGCCTACAGGTTAAATGATCGTACTAGCCAGTAGGATCGGCGTCGTGCGGTGGAGACTAACCCGTGTGTTAGTGCCACCGTAACTCAGGGGTGGATCTAAGTATAGTCCAGGGTGGGCAGCTGCCCACCCTGAATTTTGCGAAATGTTCAATAGATTATGGCGCATTGGCGCGCATTAAATTTTTTTAATATATATATGTATATATTATATATATAAATATATAAGAACTTTTCATTATTTCTAGTTTGGTGCAGTGGTTAAAATTTTAGGCCTCTATAATGAGGTCCTGTGTTCAAATCCCGCAACTGTTTTTTGCTTTGAATTTTTTTATCCGCTGGATCTAATCCAACGGCTCTAAATCTCCCATCTCATTTTATCTCATATATTCTAAAGCATCCTTCCTTCCGTAGCCGGCTCGCCTCCCCGAAGGTCTCCGACAGTCCGACTCTCTGGTGGGCGTGGTAGCCGGTTCGCTGCCCCGCCTCGCCAACCCAGGCGGCCAGGCCTCGCTGCAATTCCTCAGGTCTGTTCTTATGGTTTTCTCGCTTTCCTCTCTCGACTCCCCGCCTCACCGACTGGTTTTAAACTGCATCTTTCAGGGTTTCTTCAAAAATTGATGTTGTATTGTTATCTCAGGGGAAAAGAACACTGATTGGCACTGAATGCAATCCAGACGGGTAAGCTACTGAACCTGAGATATTCTAAAACATCTTGAACTTTCTGCTCCAGTTTATGCTACTCAACCTGTATATAGACTTGGTCTCTTGACTATGTATGATTAGTCCTGTTATCAATAATCATGAAATGGGAATAGTCCGCGATTTTTTGTTGTCAAAAGCTACTGAATTATATATATAGAACCTGGTGGGTAAGCTACTATAGTCTGTATATAGACTTGGTCGGGGTAAGCTACTGAACTGTGTATATAGAACCTGTATATAGTCAAAAGCTAACTCCCTTCATTTGATGAATCAAAACTCAATAATCGTGAAAACCACAAGTATCAAATTAGAATAGTCCGCGATTTTTTGCAAAGAATGAATAGTCCTGTTATGAAATGAGTCTGCCCACCCTGACATTATTTTCTAGCTCCGTCAGCTGCGGTTCTGGGCATAAGACCGAGTAACTCCTTGGCAAGGGGAGGAGTCTTACAGTAGGGACTCCCCCGTAAATCAAACAGTCGAAGCTTGGGTACCTTGTGTAACATTTTGATTTCAAACTCAGTTGCTTGAGTAATTCTGCAGCCTAGGAGCCCCTAGACTTGCACTGACCATGTGTTGACCCTATTGGGCACCTTGGGGTAGAGTGATCTCAAATTACCCATCTTCTTTACATGTTTTGGCGCCCACACATCCTCTAATTTGCTCCTCATTTCTCTCTTAGACTCTCAGAAACCCTATCATGAAGCTCTGGTGAGTACTGTGAGTCTTTTAAGCGAGTTTTAATTATTTAGGTTTAGTTGAGGCATGATATTAGCCTTAGAAGTACTATCAGAGACAAAATTTACCAGTAACAAA
This sequence comes from Platanthera zijinensis, assembly GCA_039513925.1. NCBI lineage: Eukaryota > Viridiplantae > Streptophyta > Magnoliopsida > Asparagales > Orchidaceae > Platanthera > Platanthera zijinensis. Next base: position 241,016,106 of record CM077081.1, on the reverse strand, counting down.
GGCAAGATATATACTTGATTGCCTTTCAAGAAAAATTTAAAGACAATATTTTGGTTAAACAAATTGTCTATTGAAGATAAAGCAATCGGGACGGCCTGCAACAATTAAGATGAAGCACATGTAATAGGAATTCTATAAGTATAAGTATGTATTCATCTGAAATGAAAAGCTTGAAGTTTTGAGGCCCTTTGTTTTCCATTGTTCTTTCTTGTTCCTTTTTATTGCAGCAGTGGTATCAGAGCCTATGGTGGAACATTCTGTCATTTGATGTTCCAAATATAGATCCATGGCCTCATCATCTATCTCCAAATCCCAATCCAACCCCACTCTATCTATCCGTCTTCACAGGTGAAATGTATGACATCTAGAGCATCAAAATGAGAACCCTATTGGACTCTCAAGATCTCTGAGAAACATTACGTAATGGTCCGGTCACTTCTAAGGCAAAGGAGGGAGAACCCCCAAAACTCAACCGAGAAGAACGGATGAAGAATTCACAAGCATTGCTCCTAATCCAGTCCAGTGTCTCCAATGAAATCTTTCCAGTGATCATGGGACAACCTCAGCCAAGACGGCGTGGGACATGTTGGAGGACGAGTATCCAAAAAGTTGTCATCATAAAGCCGCAGACTCTGATGAGAGACTTTGAAAATCTCGTCGCGTCGTGAAGTCAGGAGAAAGCATCAAGGAGTTCTTTAGTCGCACTACCACCATGGTAAGCAAAATGAGAAACATGGGGGAGACAATCGACGACGACAAGGTAGTTCTCAATATCCTAAGAAGTTTAACTCCTCCATTCAATCATGTAGTAATGACTATAGAAGATGCTTGGGATCTTCCTAACCTATCTCTTGCTCAGCTACAAGGTTCCTTGTTTGCTCATGAAGCACGTATAAACAAGATGGAACCACTTCAAAATGCCTTTCAAGCAAAGATGAGCATCTATAATGTAACACCCTAGGTCTTCTAGCTGAAAACGAATTCGTCGAGTGGTCAAGATGAATTCGTCGAGTGGTTTGAACGAATTCGTCGAGTGGTTTGAACGAATTCGTTGAGTGATCAAGATGATTCGTCGAGTGGCCAAGATGAATTCGTCGAGTGGTCTAAACGAATTCATCGAGTGGTTTGCACAAATTTGTCGAGTGATCAAGATGATTCGTCGAGTGGTCAAGATGAATTCATCGAGTGGTCTGAACGAATTTGTCGAGTGGTTTGAACGAATTTGTTGAGCGATCAAGATGATTTGTCGAGTGGTCAAGATGAATTCGTCGAGTGGTCTGAACGAATTCATCGAGTGGTCAAGATTAATTCGTCGAGTGATCAATATGAATTCGTTGAGTGTTCAAGATAAATTCCTCTTGTAGTCTGGATGTTTCGTTGAGTGTTCTGGACGAACGCGGGTCTTCCGGTCCTTAAGCGTCTTAGTGTTAGGAATGGCGCCTACCAACTCTCCCAAAACCCCGGAGTGTTAGGAAGGGCGCTACCAATTCTCTTATATTATTTTAGCAGGACCGGTCAAACTGTTTGCGTGGCTCCCTCGCACTTAAACCGTGCCCGGAACTCCCCTGTACTCATGCCCGGAGCCAACCCGACTCTCTTGCACTAAACCATACCATGGAGTTCCCCTACACCCATGCCAGGATCCAACTCGGGTGCGCCCAGGAGGCACGCCATCCAACACCTGGATGGCGGGCCACACCCAACAAACTCCCCCTAGAACGCCATCCAGGGGGATCGAACCCATGACCTCCCCCTCGCTCTGATACCAGTTGTTGTGCAATTGGCACTGGCCCGCGAGTACGGAACTCATCGCGGACAATAGCAACGGAAGCGAATTTAGAGCAAATAATGGCACGCACCAATCTATCCTCGGAAGGATACAAGTACGAGATTCCAAAACACAAAACAACACAGACGACAAGAGATATACGTGGTTCGGAGTTAATCTCCTACGTCCACGGGGAGAGCGCGCCAGATCCACTAAACAAAATAGAGATTCGATTACAACACAGAACACTCAACAATCCTTTCGGATCGACACTAACCTATAATAGGAAAAACAAGAACAAAAAAAGAGGGGAAGAAAACTCCCCTAACACGCTGCCGCCGTCCGGCCAAGAAAGCCGCTGCCCTCTTCAAGATGAAGGAACCGCAGCCTTATGCTCTCTTTCACCGCCGGAGTCGCCGCCGCCGCTCGATCGCCGGAGCCGCCGAAGGAAGAAACCCGCACCCGCCGCTGCCGTGGATCTCCCCTCTCCTACACCGGAGAAGGAGCCGATGTTGCTGCCGTGCACTAGATCGGAAACCCCGATCAATCTTCCGCCGCCTCGGATCACTGCTGTCACCGGAGAAGGAACCCAAGATCCTGATCCTCCTGATGTCGCTGCTCCTCTTCCTCCTTGCCGCTGCCGGATCTCAAAGATCGCCGGATAAAATAGCCCTAGACTAGGCTTGCCCTACGCCTCTGCAGAAGGAGGCCGCTCCCGACCTTGTCGCCGCCGGAGAAGAAGAGACCGCCGTCCGCACACCTTGATCGGTCCTTCCCGTCGATGCCGCCGCGCTCCCGATCTTGAAGCCCGCCGCTAGGTCGATGCCGCCGCTCCTCTTCTTCCTTGATGTCGCCGGAGAAGAAGCCGCCTACCTCCGCCGCTCCTTCCTCCTCACCGCCGGAGAAGAAGCCGCTCGATTTCCCTTGCTTTTCTCCTGTTCTTGCAGCCGCCTGCTTCTCCGCTAGGTTTAGGTAAAAATCAGGCTCATCACTGCTCTGTCTGTGGAAGTATATATATATAAAATAAAAAACAAAAAAATAGGAACCGGACCGGTCCAGCTGGATTGGTCCGGTTGGAGCTTCACCAAAATAACAATCTCCACCTTGATGCTCCACGAACACAAATACCGCATAAAACGCACAGACCCCTACTGGCGATTACAAGCCCCCTCTCCTTGGGGCCGGCACGATCAACGTGCATCAGTCTGAGTCAAGTCAAACTTGACTCGTCTCACTGATTTCTCTCGCATGCTCGCAACGCATTCCTCCGTAGAACTCTCCCGCAACATCACGCCTCCACCTCGAGCGAACTCCCTCAACTCATGGTGACGCACGTCGACGCGCTTTGTCCTTGCACGATAGACTGGGTCTACTGCAAGACGAATCGCACTCGAACTCTCACTGTGCAACTCCACCTTCTCCTGAGTGATCCTAAGTTCCTCGGTGAGACCTCTGAGCCTGATGGCTCCTCTCACGGTGTCTGGGTACTCCTGAGATGACTCTCTACCCGTCTCCTCTACGGCTGCGAAAACTCTACCTCCGCTAAGGTCCTCTCTACGCGCACACGCCCTTGCCACGAATCCTGCCCTGCTCCTCCGCTGGTCCTTCCTAGCCTTTCGCTGAGAATGGTCTCCGCTCTCTAAAGCCCTATCGAAGGAACCGCAATCTGAGGAGATCGCCTGAAATGCATACGCTACCGTATCCTGTAGCTCGATAGACAGTCTGACCTCTCTCCTCACATTTTCCCCGGCAATCGTGGTGCCAATAAGTCTATAGAGCGATCCAAAATGCTCTCCTCTCAAGACTGTCTGCGTGCCTCTCCTGACCTCCAAATACCCACTGCTACTGGTATAATAATACCCGGCAGCCTCTAGAGTGCCTAGAGAAAGCAAGCTCTTCCTCAACTCAGGCACATACCTAACGTCGGTGAGGGTCCTATCCACTCCATCAAACATCCTAATCCTGATGCTCCCGACTCCCGATATCTCGCACTCTGACTGGTTCCCCATCCGAACACGACCACCTCCACATTGCTTAATACTGGAGAATCATTCAATGTTCGGGCACATGTGGAACGAACATCCTGTATCCATGATCCAGGAATCTTAGGTCCCGACTACTACATCGTGACTCTGTGATACGTGTAGAACGTCATCATCGCTCACGCACTCTGATGCCACTGCAGCCTGCTGAGGCACAGACTCTTTGCCCTTGAGTTTCCTCACTGGGCAGTTGGCCTTCCAATGCCCCTCCTCCTTGCAGTAATGACACCTATCCCTTGACCTAGGTCGATCATCCTCCTTGCCTCCCCCTCTCGATCTACCTCGGGATGGGTCTCTGCTCTTCACGAGCAGACCCTCGCTCACACTCGATTCGGAACTACTCCTCTTCTCATTAGAGAGAAGCATCGTCACTACTTCCTCCATCTTAAGCGTATCCTTCCCATACAATATGGTGGTGACTAAATGATCAAACGACCTCGGGAGTGAGGACAAGAGGAGAAGAGCCTGGTCTTTCTCCTCGACCTTCACATCCATGCCGCGCAATTGGGATACCAACTTATTGAACACATTTAAATGATCCAACAGTTGCGCGCCATCAGACATCCTCAAGCTGTACAACTGCTTCTTCACGTACAGCTTGTTCGTGAGCGACCTGGACATGTAGAGCTCCTCGAGCTTCCTCCACAAATCCACCGTAGTTTCCGCCTCGATAACGTTGTACATGACCTCGTCTGCCAAACACAGCTGTATGGTACTGATGGCCTTGAGGTCCAGCTCATCCCACTCGTCGTCGTCTTTCACCTTAGCCTTCTCCTTTCCAAGGAGTGCCTTGTGAAGACCCTGCTGAACGAGTACGGCCTTTATGCGCTTTTGCCAAAGACCGAAATCGATCCGCCCATCGTATTTTGGAATCTCGAATTTGGCCGCCATTGAATTTGCTCACTGGTCCCAGGATCGAACCTGGCTCTGATACCAGTTGTTAGGAATGACGCCTACTAAATCTCCCAAAACCCCGGAGTGTTAGGAAGGGCGCTACCAATTCCTTTATATTATTTTAGCATGACCGGTCAAACTGTTCGCATGGCTCCCTCACACTTAAACCGTGTCCGGAACTCCCCTGTACTCATGCCCGGAGCAAACCCGACTCTCTTGCACTAAACCGTACCATGGAGTTCCCTTGCACCCATGCAAGGAGCCAACTCGGGTGCGCCCGGGAGGCACCCCATCCAACACCTGTATGGAGGGCCACACACAACATCTTAGCTGCGGTGATTCCTATTTTTAAAACAAGAGATAGGGTGGATCTTGGCCGTCCATTCAAATTAGGTTAGATCTCGCGGGTAGGGTTCCATCTCGTCTAGGATATAAAGAAGGGATCGATGAGAGACTCAGACAGCCTTTCTGCCATTCTTTCTCTCCGCCCGAGCCGAAGGAAGTCGAGGATTTCTGTACGAGCTTTTCCGGCGGGATCGAAGCCACGAACGGACGGGAAGGTCAGCCGCAAACTGCCCCTGTGTCATTTACGAGGTGCGGTGGCGGCCAGCAGGAAGGCCAGCCGCAGTACCTTGCGGCCGCGTTTGTGCGGCCGCGGCCATCTAAAAGGCCGGACGTGGCTCCTCATGGTCGTGTGTGTGTGGCGCGAGGCGTGACGGTGGCCAGCTGAAAGGCCGCTCGCAGGCACTTGCAGCCGCATGCAAGCGATCGCAAGGTGCGGCGGCGGCCCGCCAGGAGGCCTGCTGCGACCCCTAATGAATCACATATTTCTTGGTAACATATTTTAAATAAGAAAACTGCAAATATAGACAAGTACTTTCAAAGGATGATTAAAAACACATTCAACAAGCACACAACACTGTAAACTTAAACAACCCCCCAAAACAACAACTCTTTGGGGGATGATAAAAACGCATGCAGAAAACACAAAATAAGATAAACATAAGCAGCAACCCCTAAAACAACAACGGTAATAAAAAAAACTCGATCCCGCTACCCACGAGATGGGCAATAGATGTAGCAAGCCAATAAGATATTTCTGAATTCGGCGAATATTGTCGGTGAAATACCGATCATCTGCAAGCATAGGAACAAATGCATTTTAGTTCCCCATTGCAGAACCCACCTATAGCAAGATTGGATTCGCCTCTACAAGCTTCCCAGCAAATATCGCTGTCGACGCACAAACCAGCGAAAGTTGAGCTCTTCATGAAGCACACTCTCCCGTCCTGCACGACTGCCTCCGCCCTCACATCTTCATAAAGACAAACAAATTTGTAAACATGCATGTAACTATTCATAAAGACGAATATATAGCGAGAATAAAAAAAATACCGGAAGAGACGAGGAGAAGCAGGACGAGCACGAGTGTTGGGAGATTTCTCTTGTTGAACTCCATGGATGCTTGCTTGTTATACAACTGCTTGCTTCTTCTTTTTACTAATGCTCCTCCCCTCATCAAGGATTTGTTGTTTATATAGGGAAATTTAGTGAAAATATTGTACTATGATTTATGTGTACACCAAATTTGTTTTTTTTTCTTAACATAATATATAATTAATGATCTAAATTAAACTTAACCTAGTACAGTATATAATTTATTCATGTTTAATTATTTTATTCAAATTGCAAGCTAATATTGTGGTAGCATAACTTTCTGTCTGGCTGCCCCGAGTTGTTTACTTATTTAATTATATTTAATATGTTCATATCTAAAGGGTGGCCGGTTAGAATATAAAATATCTGTAATTATATTTTAATTATTAATTATATTATATGTTTTAAAATATTAAATTAAAAATATAGGCCGGCAGCTGGGGACGATGATTCATCCGTGGGACTAGGAGAACTGCGGCCTCGGCGTCCGCCGCTATTGTAACTCTAGCGAACTATCGTTCGGCAGATCAACACTAATTGTTCGGCGATCGCTATTTGGAGATTGTCGGTAGGGTTTTGATTGCCGTTCATGTATCCGCGAGATCATCCGATCAAAGTTCGTCGTTCGTGAAAGGTGACTATTGATGGGATTACATGGGCAGATTTGTAGGGGTCCTTAGGGACACGTGCCCCCCCCCCCAAATTTTTTGAGATTTAGGCTTCGTTTGATTGAATGGTGGCGGGAGGAGCCGGCGGGTACAAACGCAGGGGTCGAACCGGAGGGGAGGAGTCTGGGTTGGAAAAGCTCCGATTTGGTGACATTTTCTTTATCCGACGGGTGCAAACGGAGCAACCGCCGCCGGAGCCCGTTTGTTTACCCGCCATCCGTTGGCGTTTGCTCCAAACGGAGGTGGCGAAACGCCGAACCAAACGAAGCCTTAATGTTACAGGTTCAGTTTTTGGAACCTTGCCTACCCCCCCGGTCGGGCCTCACTTCAGTCCGACTGAATCGGACTGAAGTTAGGCGATTCCGGAAATACCCTCCAGATTTCTCCCTCTCGCCTTTCATCTCCCGCACACCTCATGCTCTTTCTCTCCCTGCTCGACGGAAGCCCCCGACGCCCCCGCAACCGCACACTTACTTCTCCTAGCAAGCTTGACTGACTGAAGACTTAGAACTCAAAACTGACCCAAGAGTCCAGCACGGAGGTCCCACCACACACCCAGAAGATCTTAGAGTGATTCCCCTCCTTAGCCTGTGCTGAGCTAAGGGCACCTCAGAAAGCGCAAGAAGATCTGGGAATGAGAAAACTGGAAAGCTTGCCTTATGAGATACCATCTTGGGTCTATTTATATATTTATAAGTCTGACCTGCAAATAGCGTAACTGCGCTGTTCTAAATGGTTATATGCACCCCAAAGTGGGTCTGCCAATAACGAAACTTCGTTGTTCAGTGAGACTACTAGTAGACCAAATCACATTAAATGTAGGATATCGACATCCCACTCATGGGGAGGATCAGGATCAACTCGCCACTCTCTTGGGTGGATGGGCCCGGCTCTCGTAGCTCGCCTCCTTCTCAGACGGGTGCAAGTCGGCTTCCTGCGGCTCGTCCGCCCCTTATACGGAGGAGGGTCAGCTACCCGAGGTTCGGCGACCACTCAGGCGGATGCGGGTCAGCGGACCTGGCTCGCTCGTCGGCCAGGCGGACAATGGTTGGCCCGCTCGAACGCCAGGCGGGCGCGAGCTGGCTTTTCCGGCTCGCCCGTCTGGTCTGGGCGGGCGTGAGCTGGCCTATATCGAGGGCCCTTCTTCTGCCTTGTTGGACCCACTCGACGAACACTAGGTTGTACACCGATAGGCGCTGGGCTTCCAATCATGTGCCGTCAGAAATGAGATTTGTGATTTTCCTTCTGATCCTTGACGACGACCGAGGGATTTATTTTTTTCTCCTCGATCGATCCAACAATGGAGGCCGACTTCTCGATTTCTTGTTCCGTTCCTGATCGACGGTAGCGGCAAGAGAAAAACCTCAGAAATCGGGAGCGGCAGCGGGACGCGACTCCTCCAGAAATTTCGGCGGCCAGAACCTCCAGGCGGTGGCGTTAACTCCTTCTAGAGCGAGACAGCGACGGAGATTGGATCTCGCAAAAGCGGAGACGGTGGAATCGCAAAAACGAGAAGAAAAGGCTAAATGCTCCTTCTCGATTCCGATTACGGCGGCAGCGAGAGAGAAAAAAAACGCAGAAATCGGTAATTTCGGGAGTGAGCTACTTGGGCAAAGATTTCGAGATTGATGTGTTGCTCGAAACATTCTGTGTGGATCAAAGTGGAATCCACTACCCGTTGCCCCAAGCTAAGTTTATATAGACAAACCCTAGATTTAATACGAGTATCGGATATCCCGATATCCGGAATGACCCGTTAAACCTCCTAGCTCATCATATATCCGAATATACATTAACAAAAATTATTTCAAAAATAATTTACAGGCTCGCAGGAACGTCAGTACTTATTCAATATATTGTCACATGTGAATGGCTGACATGCATGATTATAAGCTGACTTTTTATTTATGCTTTTCAGCTTTTGTGCGAACTGCTAGCCGGTTTGCTTAGTAATTAGGTTGCCTTTTTTATCTCTAATTATATTTTAAGATGTTCAAATTTAAAGGGTGGCCGGTTAGAATATAATATAACAGTAATTATATTTTAATTTGTTATTATATTATAAGTTTTAAAATATTAAATTAAAAATATAGGGAGGCAGCTGGGGATGATGATTCAGCAGTAGGATTAGGAGAACTGCAGCCTTTGGCGTCCTCCGCTATTGTAACTCTAGCGAGCTATTGTTCGGCGGATCAACACTAATTGTTCGGCGATTGCCGATCGAAATTTGGAGATTGTCGGTAGAGTTTTGATTGCCGTTCATCGATCCGCGAGATCAGACGATCAAAGTTCGTCGTTCGCCGACAACTTTGTTTATTTTTATTTCACCTTGTTGTAATAAATAATAATCTTGGAATTTTTGTTATGTGCAAGCTATTCGGCGAAAGGTAGTCGGTGCACATACCGAACAGGTACATATTTTCCTTTTTATTATATTTGGGTATGATGGGGTTCTCTCTGAAAAATCCTGAGTCAGGCCATGGAGGACCAAGCGGTCGCACGAAAATGAGCGGCCGAAACCAATCCGATCGGACAAGACACGCGCAGAAAGTCGTGCTCCCCACGATGGCTCGAAAGCACCCTAGAAAAGGACAAAGCCAAGCACGCCCCCGCACGGGCGACACGCGCGCCGATGACCACCACTGCCTCCGACCTGCGGTGCCTCCACCAGCTGCCGCCGCCTCTGGCCATCATCGGCCAACGCCGTCGTTGGGCACCCTGCCCGGACCGTACGGGAGGCACTTTCGTTATTTTGCTAAAATTGATGATCCATATGACCGAAATGGAGCAACGACGGCTGATATTGACATAACATTACTTTCTATTTGACTGCCCCTTGTTGTTTTCTAGTTTTATTACTGATGAGGTTTCCCCTGAAATCCCCGAGTCAAATCGAAAATATCTCGGCCAAGGGCACGGAGGTAAGCCAACCCGACCAAGCGAGCCGCGCGCTCCAAGCCGTGCTCACCTCAAAGGCCAGAAAACATCCATACGAGGGGGGGGGGGAACGAAGTACGGGCACCCAAGCTGAAAGCTGTAAGTTGTCTACCTAAATCACCTAGAGGGGGGGTGAATAGGTGAAATGTGCGTCTAATGCGGAATAAAAAATTTGACAACTAGCACAAATAAGTAATCAAGCAATCACACAGACAACAAGAGATTTATAGTGGTTCCCCGTTCTTGGGTACGTCCACTTTCCTCACCGATCTAGCAAATCACTAGATTCGGCTACTCCACTATCTCAGATTGCAAACCAATCCTACACCTCGGAACCACGTTCCTACAAAACTCAATTCAAACGGATCTACACTCGGAAGATACAAACTTCCTACCACTCGGAGCACAATGCTCCTACACTCGGAGAATAATCTCCTACAAGATTTACAAATAGATATGAAAATACAAACAGAAATATTCTCAAATTTGTAAGAAATAAGTCTTTAGGTCTTCTTCTTGAAGTTGCGGCCCTTTCAGAATTGTTGAAGAAGACTAGTAGATCTGACCTGAGAAATTCTTGAATCTACTCGATCAAGGAAGAAAGAATGTTTCCTGAATCAGTAGATCTTCTAGATCGAAAGGATGAGGATCGATCTTGACGAGAGCGGTGGAGACGGCTTCAAGATGTCGAGCTTGAGAAGAGATCGGCCGAACCAGAGTTTTTTGGAAAGTACGAGATCCGCTCAATAATTTCTCTTAATCCTTCTTAGGGTTATGTCTTAGTGACAAGACCTTATATATGATATCTCTTAACGGTTGGAAATATCATTAATAATGACACGTGGACCAATCCTGTTGGGTTATTTGAAATTCCGGCCGTTCTGGACTTAGAAGAAATTCTCTGGAAAAAATCCGACTTAGTTCTCGAGAAGTGATTATAGTTCTCGAGAACTATGAACTGAGTTTTCGAGAACTGTAGAGACTTCTCGAAAACTAATCTCTTTAGAAAGGGTTAGACTTCTCGAGAACACCAGAGTATAGTTCTCGAGAACTAATTTACTTCTCGAGAAATAATAGAGAACTTCTCGAGAACTAGAGCTTAGAGAAAATTTTTCCTGAACTTCTCGAGAACCAAGGGAATACTTCTCGAGAACTAAATTGACTTCTCGAAAACTTATAGATGACTTCTCGAGAACTTTACTTAGAATCAACTTCTGATTGAATTTCTGAACTTGAGAATCAAAGGAATACTTCTCGAGAACTAAATTGACTTTTCGAGAACTTATAGAAGACTTCTCGAGAACTTTACTGACTTCTCGAGAACTTAACTTAGAGAAATTCTTGAACAGTCCTGACTTCTCGAGAAGTAGAGTCTGAGCTTCTCGAGAACTATACCATACTTCTCGAGAACTCTGAGATTACTTCTCGAGAACTGGACTTAGAAAGTTTTTCAAGAACTTTAGAGAAAATTTCCTTCTGGCCCTATCTTAATCCTTTGCTCCCAATGTTTGAACATAAAGTGTATCCCAATTGAGAGGCTACACATAATTCAACACTTTGGATCACCCAGTGAGGGATTACACTGAATGGTCCTGTGTTCCTGACCCACTGTAGACTGACATTGGTCTACACTTAGCACTGAGAATCTACAAACATTCAACTAGAACAAGAATATCAAATACAACTTAATTCATCTTAGTTCAAGGGTGACTTCATGCAAATTTGGGTTATTGTGGATGCAATACCCAACACAAGCAAACACGCAGGAAGGACCACCACGAAGGAAGGGGCTCAGCCAGGCACAGACGCACGAGCGCAGCGCGTGCAACGCCCGTAACGCGCGGGCACGCATTCCCCACGCGCGAGCTCCCTGTGCATGTGCGGGCGCCACCACCGGTGAAAACCCACGCCGCCTCCAGTCGTCATCGCCGCCTCCAACCTCCACTGCCTTCGACCATCGTCGAGCACCCCGCCCAGGCCGCCCAAACTGCCAGGGAGGCACTTTTGTCATTTCACTAAATTTGGTGATCCAGGTGACTGAAACGGAACGACGCCATTTGCCAGCACAAATTCATTCCCAACGCAATTACCTACGTATCCCTCCAGAAAACTATAAATAGGTCATCAGGCCTTCATTTGAAGCAAAACAACTACAAAGGCAAGAGAGAGCTCTGAGGTTTTCCGGCGAGATCATGAACTTAGACTGATCCTCCGCTTAGGAATTCGCTCTGCTCCTCTTCTTGCGTGAAGGCTTTGTGGACTTAGCCAAATTTTTAGGCCAGAACGCTCCCATCGATGTTCCGTGGGCTTAACAAAATTTTCAGGCCGGAACGCTTCCATCGAGGTTCCGTGGGCTTAGCCAAATTTCCAGGCCAAAATGCTTCCATCGAGGTTCCATGGACTTAGCATTTTTTCAAGGCCGAAACGCTTCCATTGATGCTCCGAAGACTTAGTTTCATTTTCTCATTTTTGTAATTTGCAATTATAATGGTGAAGCGACCTGTCGCCCTCCGTGATCAAATCTCAATCTCTGTAAACTCAAAGTAACTAGTGAGTTTTGGCTCGACACATATCCAGCCACGTGATTTTCACCCTTTCAAAGCCTCGTGGCATTTGCTGCTGTTTGCTTTAACTGTTTGTTCGATCGGCCCAATTCTGAGCTAAGACGGTCCAATTTCTCCAGATCAGGGAAAGACCGGGCGACTCGCAACAGTTTAGCGTCGTCTATGGGAAGATGTTCCCAAAAGCTCTGGAAAATCTATAAATGACAACACCAGCAACAATGGAGAAGAGAAGCACATGAACTGCCAGTGACGCAACACTAGAGGAGCGTGCCAGTCCATCCCCCGCCAAGTCACCCGCAGGAAACACCTTACTTCAGGGTGGATCCACCGTCACCGCATCCCAAGCATTGGGGGAAGGATGCAGTCGCCTGGTAAAGGAGTGACACACAAAGGCACTCACCTTGCTAAGAAACTTAAGGGCTCACCGCACTCCCGACATGGATATCGCTCCTAAAGGTCAAACATTGTCGAACCCAAGTCAGATAATGCCCGAAGACACTGCCTGCCTGAAGGATCCCGTCTCGGATGAGTGGTCCGACACCAATGTCTCCACACACCTCACATTGCTCGACGGGCTTCCTCGAAATGCGCAGAAAAATTCTCGTTCAATAAAGGAGGTCGTCGCTCAGGCCGATAGAGAACTCACTCACGAGGAAGTGAGGCGCATGATCAAAGAGGAATATAGGCATGGGGGCACCAAAACACAAACGTGCAACGCCCCATCCACCTCATCTCCCTGCTAACTCCACTGATCCTATCATATCCTAATCCGTCGGGGATCAAGCTATGCGACTTCAAGACGTTTGACGGGACATGCAATCCTCTAGAGCACATCAGACGCTTTATAACCGTCATGCACATGTACAATGCCTATATGATTTTGTACCTAGTTAAAAGAGTGATCCTTGTATAAGAATGAAGCTAATTAAAATTGAGACAAGTGTATCATTATCTCTTTATCATTCGATTGAGAAAATGCTACATAAATTAAGCATATATGATTTTGTACCTACTTATACTCCTTGTGTTGCTATTATAAAAATTTGCAAAAATACTGGTGAATCTACTGATCAACATAGATATGCTCAAATGATATGATCACTATTTTATATTGTTGATCACACTAAGCCAACATTTCTCATGTCATATATAGATTAAGTAGATATACTAATAATCTGAGTTGTGAACAATGAATAACACTCACAAAGATATTTAAATACTTTCGAGGGACTATTAATTATAGATTAGTATATATATGCCTCCCGAAGCACTAAGAGGGTATTCAGATGCCAATTGAGTAACTGTTTCGTTAGATGTTAAGTCTACCAATTGATATTTGATGTTGCGGAGAGGTTGTAGGAGGGCAAGCTTATAGGTGTTGACGATGATAGACTTCTTTGCATGCTTCCCAAAAGTAACAAATTTAAGAATCCAATCTCTTCACAAATTGACTTCCTCAATGCATATCTCTATGACATGAATTGTCTTTGTATGCTTAAAACTAGTAGAATTACAATGTTAGTTATCGTCTGACATCTCGCCGCCCTACTTTTCGCACAGTTTTCCCACCAAAGTGCATATTGAACATGCATAGTCGCGCACTTAATCGTGTGTGGCCAATTTTTGAGGGTGTAAATATGACTTATTGTCTTACTTTTAAGGACTTTTTGGTCTCTTTTCTTTTTCAAGGCAAATGAGTTTTAGGTCATGAGAGTAATTCTCCTATCCAACCATGACGTCAAAGAAGAGAATTCAAAATGCTCAAGGAAGCTATGGGATACAAAAAATTAAGCAAAGGAGGCAAGAGCACATGGAGAGTAGACATGTAACTTAGTAGATTAGTGACAACTCAAATAGTAGTTGAGGCTTGCATGAGATGCCAGATTGACGACCCGAGTTCAATCTCTCATAATCGAGGAATGAATTTTTCTCTCCCTTCATATCTTCATCCTCGCTTCAACACAAACCTTGGATGGTTGAGGTTTCTGGTTTGACATGGTTGTATGTTATTTTACTAAATTCTTAGTGGGTAGAAATCATGTACTTTTATGCGTTTTGAATTTATGGTATTTTATCTGTTCTTTACTTATGTATTGGAGTTGGATGAATGTGTGCCTCTTTCATGTTGGAATGTTCATGCTCTTAAAGTAGTTAAGAAATCCCCTTTAAAACCAAGAATCAATTAGCTTATCTAGTGAAGAAAATCAAAAAATTTGGGTATCTTCACTTTATGCTCCATGATGAATTCAGGAAACTCACTAACACACTCTATTGCTTCGACATATATATTGCCTTCGTATCATCATCGGGATTTGCAACCGCACGTGAGAGCTGTAATAGTCTTTTTTGCTTTCCTCTTCACTTTTTCCAACAAAGAAAACTACTAAATCGTAAAAGTACGGGTGAATGAATCACGTATTTTATGGAAACATTTTTCCAATAAGAAAACTTCAAATGTAGACACTTTCAAGGGATGATAAAAACACATTCAACAAGCACACAACATTGTAAACATAAGCGACCCCCCAAAACAACAACTCTTTAAGGGGATGATAAAAACGCATGCAAAAAACACATAATAAGATAAACATAAGCAGCAACCCCCAAAACAACAACGGTAATAAAAAAAACTCGATCCCTCCACCCACGAGATCGGGAAATAGATCCAGCAGGCCAATAAGATATTTCTGAAAGCTACGACAATGTTGCTCAAATACCGATCACGTGCAAACTTGGGAACAAATGCAGTACATCGCCGTGTTGCAGCTCCCACCTATAGCACTTGGGAATTCGCCTTTACAAGTTACTGCACAATTTCTGCTGATCAAGCATGGCCACCTGAAAATTAAGCTCTTCATATAGCACACCGTCCCGGCCTTCACGACTGCCTCCGCCCTCACATCTTCGTAAAGACAATCAAATTTGTAAACATGTAACTATTCATAAAGACGAATATATAGAGAGAAAAAAAAATACCGGAAGAGCCGAGCAGAAGCAGGACGAGCACGAGTGCTGGGAGATTTCTCTTGATGAACTCCATGGATGTTTGTTGTACAACTGCTTGCTTCTTTTTTACTAATGCTCCTCCCCTCATCATGGGTTGTTTATATAGGGAAACTTAATGAAGTTTTGGGCTATGATTTATGTACTCCAAATATGTATTTTTAACATAATAATAAACAATTAATGACCTTAAACTTAACCCGGCCAGTACTGTATACAATTTAACCATGTTTAATTATTTTTATTCAAAGTCCAGCTAATGTTGAGAATGCATAACTCTCTGTCTCTCTGTTATTCCTTTTTTTTTCTAGCTTTTTTTTCATTTCGTTAGTCTTTAATTATATTTTAAGTTTCCCCTATATGTAGAAATTCCTGAAACAATGACATATTAGTTAGAAACTCTTTTCTATTTTGTTACTACCATTATTTCAGTATTTTGTTTCTTTTTTTTTTCAAAAGGATGAATGAGGGCATTCTGGGAGAGCAGTTTACATACAATTATTAGTTTTATTAAAAAAAATGTCATTTAGAACATATAAATTGGTGGTAGGAACCCCTTGTAAATCAAACAG
Organism: Platanthera zijinensis; assembly: GCA_039513925.1. Classification (NCBI taxonomy): domain Eukaryota; kingdom Viridiplantae; phylum Streptophyta; class Magnoliopsida; order Asparagales; family Orchidaceae; genus Platanthera; species Platanthera zijinensis. The sequence goes on along the minus strand of CM077081.1, from coordinate 241,000,221 downwards.
TCCAAGCTCGGGTACCTTACGTAACATTTTGATTTTCAAACTCTGCTTAAGTCTGGGGAGGATTCAGAGGGGGGTCAAAGAGACACTAGCACCCTCATTTTTTTGCGTTTGGTTATAAGCAGATCAAAATTTAGTTGCTCGCAAATTAAATTTGGCTATTCATAGATCAAATTTGACTATTCATAGATCAAAATCAACTATGCACGCCCCCAAATTTAATTTGCAACATTTTATGTGCTATTGTATTAAAAAAATTATGCAAGTGCCCCCATTTCTAATTTTGTGGATCTGCCACTGGCTAGAGTCATTATGCAACCTACGGGCCCCTAGATTTGCATTGACTCGGTGTTAACCCAATTGGGCGCTTGGGGTGGAGTGATCCCGATGGGTAGGGTTACTGTCCCTAAACCTACAATTGACTAACTCGCAAAAGTTTTCATGAACAAATGTGATCGAGTCTACCTTAATAGGTTAATTTGTCCTGTGAGCTATCACTGAAATGGTCTGTGAGCTACCATGAATGATTAGGATTATGCTAGTGACCCACTCATGGTGGATTTGAAACTTTGATCCACTCCATTAAAAAGAAGAATAGATTTTTTGTATATTCACAACTGAACAATGATAATACGTATGCATGTACAAGGGAGGGAGATCCTAATACACTAGGTGACTTTAAGCAAACACTGTCACTCAGAAAGTACATCATATCTAACACCCCCTACAAATTCCTAGGGGATCATACAATGAGAGTTTGGACAGTAAATATGAATGTTGGGTCCTCCTTTACGGCTTTGTCATCAAATCTGCAATCTGCTGCTCGAAAGGAATAAATGAGGGAGCAAGAGTGTCACGACCATAGTGCTCGCGTAAGAAGAAAGTATCTACCCTAATATGCTTGAAGAGAGAATGCTTCGCTGGTTTTAGAGTGATCTAAATGACACCGGTATTATCATAGTAAAGGGGAGTGAGATCTGAAGAAGAGACACAAAGGTCCTCAAGAAGCCATAGAGCCAAATAATATTCTCAGATGTGGTAGTCATAGCTCGAAGCTCAGCCTCAGTGCTAGAACGAGACACACCAATATGTTTCTTGGACTTCCATGCAATAAGTGATGAACCAAAGAATAAACAAAAACCAATGACAGTACGACGATCAACAAGATCACTAGTCAAGATAGAATCAGAGTAAGCACGGAGTTGTAGAGAACTACTGTTAGAGAAGAAGAGACTACGAGAAGTCGCTGCCCGGAGATAGCGTAGGAACCGTAGTAGATGTCCATAATGCACAGAGATGGGCGCACTAACAAACTGGCTCAACGCATGAACATCATAGACAATGCTGAGTCGATTAATGATGAGATAAGCGAGACTCCCCAAGAGGTAACAGTATCGAGTTGGATCAAATAGTGGAACCAAAAATCTTGAAATAGTCGCTTGGAATTTTGCTAAGTATTTCTTGTCATTATTGTGAATATAACAAATGCAGCCAAAAATCTTGAAATAGTCTACTTTAGGTTTCTTCCCTTTGAGCAATTCATAGGGAGTCTTGCCCTTTAGTTTATGTATCAAACATCTGTTCAACACATAGTTGGAGGTGTTCACTGCCTTTGCCCAAAAAGATAGAGGAAGGTGAGCATCTGTCAACAATGTGGTGGCAGATTCAATAAGGGTTCTATTTTTCCTTTCAGCTACCCCATTTTGTTGAGGAGTTCTAAGAGCTGAGAAAGTGTGTCTGATCCCTTCACTCTGACAGAACTCTTGCATAAGAAGAGAATCAAACTCTGTCTCATGATCACTTCTGATCAGGGCAATGTGAGTATTGAACTCAATCTGTATGCATTTGAGAAACTCTGCCAAACACTTAAAGTTATCAGACTTCTTCCTTAGAAAGAACACCCATGTGAATCTAGAGAAGTCATCTACAATAACTAAAGTGTAAGATTTCCCTCCTAAGCTTTGTACTGTAATGGGTCCAAAAAAATCCATGTGTAACAGATACAAGATCCTAGGTGAATCACTCTTATTAATTGACTTAAAACTATTTTTAGTTTGTTTGCCTAATTGACAAGCCCTGCAGAGTCCTTCCTTCTTGTAGGGGCTAGAAGATAGTCCTCTAACAAGGTTGTCCTTGGATATCCTAGCAATGGTTCTAAGATTTAGATGCCCTAGTCTCTTATGCCATAAATCATTTGGTTTGCAAACAGAATTGAATAAACAAATATCTATCTTAGTGGAAAGAAAATCTACAAGATAAATGTTACCTTTCCTTTTACCTGTTAACACTGTTGTGTTATCCTCTGATTTGATTTTGCATGAGGATTTGTTGAATATCACTTGGTATCCTTCATCACATAGTTGACTGATGCTGATTAGATTGTGCTTCAGTCCTTCCACATAAGCCACCTTCTTGAATGTGACTGAGCCAATCTGAACAGCATCATATCCTTTTGTTTGACCAAAGTTTGAATAACCAAATATCACTTTGGGTCCGGGTTTGGTTTTGAAGGATGTTAGATTCTCCTTGTTCCCTGTCATGTGCTTTGAGCACCCACTATCCAGATACCATTGTTGGTTCATTGCTGGATAGGTCTTCACTTGCACATAAACAATTTATATGTTTTTGACCCAGTTTACCTTGGGTCTAGGTTGATAACCTTTACACTCAGAAATAAAAGACATCCCTGGCTGACTCTTATATCCTTCAGGATGGTATCTCCTAGGAGGTACTATCCATTCAGTATAAGGGTTGAAGCTTTGGGATGTAGGACTTCTAGGATTGATTTTAGATTTACCTCTGAAAGATTGTTCAAAGCTCTGAGCTCCGTTCGACGATCATCGAGCTGAGTTCGACGATCTTGGGTCAGATCGTCGAGCTCCGTTCGAAGATCGACTATACCAGAGTTCAGAGTTCAGAAGTCGTCGACCTGAGTTCGACGATTCAGCCTGAGATCGCCGAGCTCTGTTCGACGATCGTCGAGCTCTGTTCGACGTTTTTTGTTGAACTTTGTTTTTCTTAGGTAAATCAGGATTCTTCCTAGCTAGCTCTACAACACCCTTTCCTTTATCTGAGATAAATTTAATTGGGGTTGTTGATACTATAGGTTGGCTGGATGAAGCACCCAAGCCCAGTGTACTGTTAAGTCTTGAGTTCACTGTGCTTGTGATGTCCATCAGTCTGATGCTTCTCCCATTAAGGGATTCTTCAAACTTCTTTGCCTGGGATAGTTCACTTTTCAGTGAAGCTATCTCCTCCCTACAACATTCCAACTCCTCAGAGAGTTTGAGGTTGTCTGATTTTAGAGTGATATGTTCAGACAATTGATTTCTGAGAAAGATAGATAATCTTTTTCTCAGACTTTAGCAGGTCTAAACAAAGTGCCTTAAATTCAGATCTAAAGTCCTTTGAATTAAAATCAAAAGAATCTTTTACCTTGTAACACCTCCCCTGTAAAGACCATATAATATGGGTCCGGCCGGGGCCCCACAACATACAGACGCCACAGCTTTAGTATTAAAAGATGATATGAAAACTACCCAGTCTCAAAACTCCAGACAAACACAGCGGAAACAGAACAAACCGACAGAAGTTATCCACTAACGATAGAGTATCAAATGGCCTTAAGGCCTTACACAATAATAATCCAAAACATATCAATGTGCCAAGCACTCCTAGGCTACCTCGGCATGCAAGCCGGACATAAACATAACAAAAGTAGCAAACATAAAAGGAGAAACCAAGCACGGCAACACTTCATGAGGCTTAGGGATTTTCGCCCGGCGCGCTAGCTCCTGCATGCGATCCTTGCCCTGTAAGGATTTGAAGTAATGTGGGTCAGCAAAGGCTGACCTCTACTGTGTAACAAACACATCTCCTTCCGGCCGTCCCTAACGGACCCCGGGGTACCACTCCACCTGCAAGTTAGCACTTCGTATACCAAAAGAGCAAATATATTTTAAAGCGGTAAAACAGGCTGGGATGTCTCATACAGCATACATGTTCTCTATGTTTTGTACGAGGTGAAAGGGCCTACTATGCAGCATGAATGCAACCCGGGTTTCACCCAAGGCACCCTAGTTCGTATGCATCTAGCACAACATCAAACACTGGGTACTTCTGTTTCCCCATTGGCTTAAAGCCGCAAACACAGGGGAACCACCATGTCCCTAACGGCACACATGCCGTCACACGGAACCTTGCAAAGGCCCCACCCGCACAAGGGTCATATACCCCGGGGCTTGCCCGCATTCTGACTTTGTACGTCAGGGTTCCGTCTCACACTGACCGATTCTAAGAAGCCTTGCTGGACCCCACCCGCTCATGGCCACATTGCCCGGGCTTGTCCTCCGCTCGACCTTCTCGTCAGTCCACAGAAGGGGCTAGTCTCGCTGGGACACTTCCCCCACATGACTTGCGCGCCACGGGGTAGCCAGCCGACCACGGAGACATAGCCGCGCCTTAGCACAACACAAACAAAGGTTTCCCCACCCCAAACGCCACTCGCACCGTGTCTTTCCCGTGCTCCAAGGAAACCATCTACCGCAAAAAGCGGAGCTAACCTCGTCCGGTTCCGACTACGAGTACTCACTCAAATATGAGGGGGAAAACGCATACATACAACGGCGTATTGCCGCTGCGGATTTCTATCGAAACCCCAAAACTCGCTATGCAACATCACCGGGTCGGACCAACAATCACGACCACGGCTTCACCCACAATGCCTAATCCGCTAACGGAGCAGATCTCTAATGCAAAGCATGCCGGGATGAGCATACTCAACCCGGAGGTCCTCTTGAACCTAGGCTACACGAATCCCTCTCATTTGAGAGATTCGGTGCTCTAAATACGAAAGGAAGGGGATGCTATTCATGCATCCTAAATCCTAAAAACCGAGAGGAGAAGCGTCGTTACCTTCCGTCCCCTCTTCCTAGCCATGGAGAAGATTTGCTCGGTTGAAAACCACTGCAACGCTCCCACCTTCGCGGATCTGAACTCCGCTCGCGAAACGGACCTCTGAAGCTTCGCCGGCGGCCGAATCTTGGCCTCCTTGCTCTCCCTTCTCTCTAGAACTTATAGAGATAAAAGAAAGTGGGGAATGAGGGTTTGGAACCCTATTCCCGGCCTTAAACCGCCCAGGGAGGCCCCCCGCCGTTGGATCTTCCAAGGAAAAGAACGAACGGCCACGATCGGAACCCAAATTAGAAAATCTGGGCCGAACACGGGTTGCAACACGGCCGTGTGCATGGCCGTGTTAGCCATTCGCCGTCTTGACCGATTCGAAAACCAGAACACGGCCTTTGACACGGCCTCCGACACGGCTTCCGACACGGCCGTGTTGCCGTTGACACGCCCGTGTCGAGGCCCGTGTCACTCCCCCCTACCGACCAACATTCCCAGCCAGAGAAGGACACGGCCCAAGACACGGCCAAAGACATGGCCCTCGACACGCCCGTGTCAGCCCCGACACGGCCGTGTCATGACCCGTGTCACGCCTAGCAGATTAAATTCTGCGAACAACCCGAGAAGGACACGGCCAGGGACACGCCCGTGTCCAAGGCCGTGTGCCTTCTCGCCGATCGTCGACCAACACGGCTCGGCGACCCAGGCTCAACACGGCTCGACGACCCAGGCGCAACACGGCTTGTGACACGGCCGTGTCACAGGCCGTGTGCCTACCCCCAAAACCCAAACTTGGCCAAAACGACACCGTCGATTCCTCTTCCAGGTTTTGGGGTGTTACAATTCCCCCCCCCCTTAAAGAATTTCGTCCCGAAATTTAAAACATGGAAAGTAAACAAAACTAAACAGTACCTGAGGAGAAACGCTCGGGGTACTCCTCTAGCATGGCCTGCTCTCGCTCCCATGAGAGCTTCTCGCAACCACAGTTGTCCCAACGGACCTTTACGAGTCTGACTTCCTTGTTCCGCAATTGCCGAACCTCTGAATCTTCTATCCCGATTGGACGAACTTGCGTTCTCAAGTCTTCCTCTACCGGCACCGCCGTCGGCTCAATCACCACGCTGGCTTCTAACAAAGCTTTCCTCAAAACGGAGACATGAAAAACGTCATGCAATCCACTTAGCTCTGTGGACAACGCCAACCGGTATGCTGCCTCTCCCACTCGCTCGATGACCTTGAATGGTCCCAAAAATCTCGGACTCAGCTTCTTGAGTCGGCGAATTCGCGAAACGCCTTTGAACGGCTTGATCTTAAGATATACCCAGTCGCCCACAGCGAATTCCACATGCCTGTGGCGAGCATTGAAATACTTCGACTGCCGATCTTGAGCTACCTTCATGCACTCTTGGATGGTCCGCACCAACTCACTAGCGTCGACTACCACTTCTTTCCCCAAAAGCTTGGTGTCTCCCGCCTCTGTCCAAGACATCGGTGTTCGACACCGCCTCCCATACAGAGCTTCGTATGGCGCCATCTTGATACTAGCTTGGTAACTATTATTATACGCAAACTCCACCATGAAGAGGTGATCCTCCCACTTCTTGCCGAAGTCGAGAGTACACATCCTTAGCATATCTTCCAGAGTACGGTTCGTTCTCTCAGTTTGCCCATCGGTTTGAGGATGAAAAGCCGTACTGAACTTGAGTTTTGTGCCCAAGCTCTTCTGCACCAACCGCCAATCCTTAGACGTGAAACGTCCATCCCGGTCGCTGACTATACTCTTCGGAATCCCATGGAGTCGTACAATATTGCGGACGTACAACTCCACCAACTTTTCCACGCCGTCCTCCTTCCGGTTTGGGATGAAATGTGCCACTTTGGTCAAGCGGTCCACAATCACCCAAATGGCATCATTACCCTGCTGCGATCTAGGCAACCCATGCACAAAATCCATGGAGATGTCATCAAATTTCCATTCGGGGATTGGAAGAGGCTTCAAGAACCCGCCCGGCTTCTGACACTCGGCCTTCACCAAGGCACAAGTTTGGCACCGACTCACACACAAAGCTACGTCCTGCTTCATCCCAGGCCACCAGTAGGACTTCTTCAAATCCAAGTACATCTTTGTACTGCCCGGGTGAATGGAGTACTTAGTGAAGTGGGCCTCAAACATCAACTCCTCGCGGAGCTTGCCGAACTACGGTACACAAATCCTTCCGCCCTTCCTCAGAATCCCATCAACCATCTCCCAGGCGCTACCCTCGCCCTTTAGAGCTTCCTCCACGAAAGGTTGGAACTCCGCATCTACACGGGTCGCTTCCCAAATACGATCGCATAAGTCATTCTGCATCTCAATCCAATTTAGTCGAGCCACGCTAGACTCGCCTCTTGCCACACATTCCAAGCCAAGGGACTCCCAGTCCCGCCTTAACCGCTCATCGTGAGCTTCAACCCAATTTCCTTGCCCCGAGTATTTTCTACTCAAAGCATCTGCCACCACATTGGCTTTCCCTGGCGTGTACTGAATCGCCACCTCGTAGTCCCCCAGGAACTCGACCCACCTACGCTGCCGCATATTTAGGTCCTTCTGATCTAGGAGATACTTCAGACTCTTGTGGTCCGTGAAGATCTCCACCTTTGCACCATAAACGTAGTGCCTCCACAACTTCAACGCAAAAATTACCGCCGCCAACTCCAAATCATGGACGGGGTAATTTCTCTCATGAGGCTTCAGCTGCCTCGACCCAAAAGCTATCACACTACCATGCTGCACCAACACGCACCCTAAACCGCATCCGGATGCGTCGCTGAAGATCTGGAATCCTTCGGTCCCCTTTGGTAGGCTTAGGATCGGCGTCGTCATTAGCCTCTCCTTCAGGGTTTCAAATGCCTGATTGCACTCTTGAGTCCATGCAAACTTCTGATCTTTATGAGTTAGTGAAGTGAGGGGTAGAGCTATCCGCGAAAAGTTTTCCACAAACCTTCGGTAGTACCCGGCTAGTCCAAGAAAACTTCGGACTTTCGCCACGGTCCTCAAAACTGGCCACTCTCTGATGGATTCTACTTTCGTTGGATCTACCGCCACCCCATCCCCACTAATCACATGGCCTAGAAATGCCACTTTCTCCAACCAGAACTCGCACTTGGAGAACTTCGCATAAAGCTGATTCTCTCTCAATACTTGCAACACTGTCCGCAGGTGCGACTCGTGCTCCGCTTCCGACTTGGAATACACCAATATGTCATCGATAAAGACGACTACGAACCAGTCCAAATATTTGCGAAACACTCGGTTCATCAAGTCCATGAACACGGACGGCGCGTTCCTCAGCCCGAACGGCATCACCGAGAACTCAAAATGACCATACCTCGTACCAAACGCGGTCTTGGGTATGTCTTCGTCACGAATCCGCAACTGATAATATCCAGACTTCAGGTCCAACTTGGAGTACACCACCGACCCCACCAACTGGTCGAAGAGATCGTCTATCCGAGGGATCGGATACTTATTCTTGACAGTCAATTTGTTCAACTCTTGGTAGTCTATGCACAGACGCATACTACCGTCCTTCTTCTTTACGAATAACACCGGTGCACTCCACGGTGAAGAGCTGGGCCTGATATACCCTTGCTCCAAAAGCTCCTGCAACTGAATCTTGAGCTCGGCCAACTCCTTTGGTGCCATCCTGAAGGGTGGATGCGACACTGGTCTAGCCTCGGGCACCAACTCGATGGAGAAATCAATCTCCCGCCAAGGAGGTGCTCCCGGTAACTCCTCAGGAAAAACATCTCCAAACTCCGCCACCACGGGCACTTCTCCAAGAGACAGCCTGGAAAGGCTAACCTCCAACAACGCTATTAGAGCTACACCTCCCTGGTTAACCGCTCGCACTAACTGAAGTGCCGAAACTAGGGAACAGGCCACTCCATGCAGGCCTTCAAACTTGACTTCCGCTTGCCCCACGCCCCTCAGGGTTACCACCTTGGACAAACAGTCGATACTGGCACGCTGCTCCGCTAGCCAATCCATCCCCAAAATCACATCGAACTCGGACAACGGCAAGATCGCCGCTACCAATACGAAGTCGACTCCCTCAAGACTCCAACAAATCCGGCCTCTAGCCCTGGTAGTCATAGATGACCCATTGGGCATGCGCACCTTCAACTCGGAGTCCGTCGAGAAAGACTCCACTCCGATCGGCCGGATAAAGCCTTCCGCAAGGAAGGAGTGTCACGCTCCCGTATCAAAGAGTACCCTAGCGGGGTACCCAGATACCATTACAAAGCCTACACACATGCAACAAACATAAAGGCTTAAAAGACAGGAATCTAAGGTGCAGGTTGAACTCTCGTACCTGTCACCACATCGGGTTGACGGATTGCTTCTTGTTGCCCAAGGTTGTAGGCCCTTGGCTGCACTGGTTGAAACCGAGAAGCACTCGACTCTGCCATCTTCCCTTTCTCTGCGGCACTGGGGCCGGAGCGCACAGTTTGCTCCTGCCTTGGCTCTTGCTCAGTGCCCCCTTGGGTACAAAATCTTGCTATGTGGCCCGGCTTGCCACAACTATAGCACGTCTGAGGGCCCTTAGAGCGTGACCCTCCGGACGTCCAATTACTTTTCTCGCCCGACTTATATGGGGAAGGCTTCTTCTTCCATCGGCTCCCTTCCGCCTTTCCATGTGACTGGGCAGGCTTCTTCTCCTCCCCCTGCTTGGGTGTGAAACCCTTGCGACGCTGGGATCGCTCCATGTCACTCTCCAAAATTCGGGCCGCCTCCACCAATTCGTTGAAACCCGCACGTTTCATCGATATGAGGGGTTGTCTTAGGTTCTCCCTCAATCCATGGTAGAAGAGATTGTCCCTCTCTTCATCGTCTGCCATGGTCGTTCCCGCATAGCGACCCAAGCGAGTAAATTCCTGAACATACTCATCCACTGACTTGTCTCGCTGCACCAGATGTAGGAACTGCCTCTGGAGGGCTAACCTCGTTGAGGCGGGTATGTACTTCTTCAGGAAGGCATTCCCAAACTCCTCGATGGACGGTGTGCGTCCTAGAAACTGCCGGCCACTGTGGCTCACCCACCATAACTTGGCATCTCCCTCCAACATAAAGGCTGCGAACTCTGCCTTTTTCTCATCTGGCACCTCTACCGCCCTCAGAAGCTCCTGAATTCTAGCCCACCAATCCTCTGCATCTGTGGGTGTGCCGGTTCCCTTGAAGGTGGGAGGGTGGAAACTCAGAAAGTACTTCATTTGCCGGTCCCCATGCCCGACAACCACTCTCTCGGCCTGCGGCTCTGCCCGCTAGGCTTCCTCAACCTGCACGGTCGCTGTCGTGTCTGGGGTAGCAGGAGTTGCTACCTGAGCAACGGGAGCTGCTACCTGTGCTGTCGCTGCAGCTTGGGCCGCCACCATCGCTTCTGCAAGTATACGACAGAAGTCGACCGGTGTGACCCCCATCCCTAGCAGACCTTGCACAGTCGCACTACTTGCCGAGAGCTCTTCTCTTGGCCTCGAGGTCCCAGTCTCGTTGCTTGCACTCTAAACACAAGCAAGAAAACACAAATCAGTCTCTAATCGCAAGACTCGAACACCAGGACACTCATGGTCCTGCGATACTCCTACGTGGATAACTTCTTATACGCGACTCGACTTATACTTTCGAACGCGAAACTTCTCGTTGGAACGCGAACCTCGCTCTGATACCAAATTGTAACACCTCCCCTGTAAAGACCATATAATATGGGTCCGGCCGGGGCCCCACAACATACAGACACCACAGCTTTAGTATTAAAAGATGATATGAAAACTACCCAATCTCAAAACTCCAGACAAATACAGCGGAAACAGAACAAACCGACAGAAGTTATCCACTAACGATAGAGTATCAAATGGCCTTAAAGCCTTACACAATAATAGTCCAAAACATATCAATGTGCCAAGCACTCCTAGGCTACCTCGGCATGCAAGCCGGACATAAACATAACAAAAGTAGCAAACATAAAAGGAGAAACCAAGCACGACAACACTTCATGAGGCTTAGGGCTTTCCGCCCGGCGCGCTAGCTTCTGCATGCGATCCTTGCCCTGTAAGGATTTGAAGTAACGTGGGTCAGCAAAGGCTGACCTCTACTGTGTAACAAACACATCTCCCGGCCGTCCCTAACGGACCCCGGGGTACCACTCCACCTGCAAGTTAGCACTTCGTATACCAAAAGAGCAAATATATTTTAAAGCGGTAAAACAGGCTTGGATGTCTCATACAGCATACATGTTCTCTATGTTTTGTACGAGGTGAAAGGGCCTACTATGCAGCATGAATGCAACCCGGGTTTCACCCAAGGCACCCTAGTTCGTATGCATCTAGCACAACATCAAACACTGGGTACTTCCGTTTCCCCATTGGCTTAAAGCCGCAAACACAAGGGAACCACCATGTCCCTAACGACACACACGCCGTCACACGGAACCTTGCAAAGGCCCCACCCACACAAGGGTCATATACCCCGGGGGTTGCCCGCACATTCTGACTTCGCACGTCAGGGTTCCGTCTCACACTGACCGATTCTAAGAAGCCTTGCTGGACCCCACCCGCTCATGGCCACATTGCCCGGGCTTGTCCTCTGCTCGACCTTCTCGTCAGTCCATAGAAGGGGCTAGTCTCGCCGGGACACTTCCCCCACATGACTTGCGTGCCACGGGGTAGCCAGCCGACCACGGAGACATAGTCGCGCCTTAGCACAGCACAAACAAAGGTTTCCCCACCCCAAACGCCACTCGCACCGTGTCTTTCCCGTGCTCCAAGGAAACCATCTACCGCACAAAGCGGAGCTAACCTCGTCCGGTTCCGACTACGAGTACTCACTCAAATATGAGGGGGAAAACGCATACATACAACGGCGTATTGCCGCTGCGGATTTCTATCGAAACCCCAAAACTCGTTATGCAACATCACCGGGTCGGACCAACAATCGCGACCACGGCTTCACCCACAATGCCTAATCCGCTAACGGAGCGGATCTCTAATGCAAAGCATGCCGGGATGAGCATACTCAACCCGGAGGTCCTCTTGAACCTAGGCTACACGAATCTCTCTCATTTGAGAGATTTAGTGCTCAAAATACGAAAGGAAGGGGATGCTATTCATGCATCCTAAATCCTAAAAACCGAGAGGAGAAGCGTCGTTACCTTCCGTCCCCTCTTCCTAGCCATGGAGAAGATTTGCTCGGTTGAAAACCATCGCAACGCTCCCACCTTCGCGGATCTGAACTCCGCTCGTGAAACGGACCTCCGAAGCTTCGCCGGCGGCCGGATCTTGGCCTCCTTGCTCTCCCTTCTCTCTAGAACTTAGAGAGATAAAAGAAAGTGGGGAATGAGGGTTTGGAACCCTATTCCCGGCCTTAAACCGCCCAGGGAGGCCCCCCACCGTTGGATCTTTCAAGGAAAAGAACGAACGGCCACGATCGGAACCCAAATTAGAAAATCTGGGCCGAACACGGGTTGCAATACGGCCGTGTGCATGGCCGTGTTAGCCATTCGCCGTCTCGACCGATTCGAAAACCAGCACACGGCCTTTGACACGGCCTCTGACACGGCTTCCGACACGGCCGTGTCGTCGTTGACACGCCCGTGTCGAGGCCCGTGTCACTCCCCCCTACCGACCAACATTCCCAACCAGAGGAGGACACAGCCCAAGACACGGCCAAAGACACGGCCCTCGACACGCCCGTGTCAACCCCGACACGGCCGTGTCATGACCCGTGTCACGCCTAGATGATTAAATTCTGCGAACAACCCGAGAAGGACACGGCCAGGGACACGCCCGTGTCCAAGGCCGTGTGCCTTCTCGCCGATCATCGACCAACACGGCTCGACGACCCAGGCTCAACACGGCTCGACGACCCAGGCGCAACACGTCTTGTGACACGGTCGTGTCACAGGCCGTGTGCCTACCCCCAAAACCCAAACTTGGCCAAAATGACGCCGTCGATTCCTCTTCCAGGTTTTGGGGTGTTACATACCTGATCTTCTTCATTTTCATATTTAGATTCAGATTCTGACTCATGTTCTGCATCAGAATTATGTTGGGAGGCATTGATAGCCATCATGCAGAACTCCTTTTCTTCAGCATCATCTTCATCATTACTTGAGCTTGATGAAGCCTCTGATTCTTCTTCAGTTTCACTCCAGGTTTCAGCTATAAATCCCTTCCTGGTGTGTTTGTTCTTGTTGGAGGAGGATTTTTCATTATTGTTTCTCCTGGAGTCCTTGTCTTTTCTCCTATCTTTCCTGTCTCTCTTGTCCTTATTCTGATTTTCTGGACAATCAGGCACAATGTGGCCTGGTTTCCTGCATCCAAAACAAATAATTTCTTTATTATTGGATTTTTCATACCTTGGCTTCTCATGCCCTCTGGATGACCTCTTTCTGAAATCTTTCTTGGCCATCTTATAGAATCTTTTGGCCAGTAAGCTCATCAAATCTTCATTGCCTTTGACCTTGTCTTCAGGCTGATCTTCTGTAGCTTTGAATGTTATTGTCTTTTCCTTCCTGATTGCTGGAGAAGCAACCTTTTGTTCTTCCTCTCTATTCTTGATGAGCAGCCCATAAGACTTGAGCTTGCCAAACAAAGCTTTAGTAGTAATCTCAGTTAGGCTTCTGGCATCCCTTATTGACCAGATCCTTGAGTCCCAAGTGTTGGGGAAGCACATTAAGATTTTGTCATTGAGTTCAGTTAGAGAGATTTCCTTGTCCAGTGTTCTTAATTCACTGACTATTAGGCTGAGCCTGTTGTACATGTCAGCAACTGACTCAGTTTCTCCCTTTTTGAAATTCTCATACTAGCTAATGAGATGGGATCTTCTGTCTTTCCTTTCATCAGCAGATCCTGAGACAATTTCAGATAACTTATCTCATATTTCTTTTGCTGAATTACATTCAGCCACTTTCTGAAATATTTCATCAGACATAGTATGAGCCAGAATATTCATTGCTTTGGCATCTGCAACCTTCCATTTCTTGATTTATGCATCTGTTCCTGAAGGAGGTGGAACAGCACCTGTACTTGTGATTACTAGGGGTCTTGGACACAATGTCAAAGCAGAATTGTAGATGTCCTCATCAATAGAATTCATATATAATTTTATCCTTGCCTTCCAAAGTGCAAACTTAGAAAGATTGCACACTTGAGGTCTGGTGCTAGCATAATCTTTGTTTTGTGCCATGGTTTTGTATGAATATAAATATAATACAAAAAGTAATAACCCTCTATATAAGATTTATCTTATCAAGGATCTTTTGGTTCAGGTGTTAGCCTGTTCAACCAATCTGTTGAAGATTCAGTTGTTGAGTAACCAACCTGCCTCTGATACCAATTGAAAGTGAGTGTAAGATTTACTTTTACTCTAGAGAGGGGTGAATAGAGTATTTTAAAATAATTTACAATTTAAAACTGTAAAGCAGTGGAAGTCTTGATTTATGTATATGTGTAAGGTGCTTGCAAAAAGAAAAACTAAGTAAGCAAGAAATAAGAGATCACAGCACACAACAAAAACAAAACACAGCAAGCCAGATGACACAAGTAGCTATAGTGGTTCCCCAACAACCTGGGTACATCCACTCTTCTACCACCCTAGGTAGGAATCCACTGCAGGAATAGTTGATCAGGTGTCCTGGGCACCAATGAGCTTTTGATAAGGTGCTCAAAACCAAACTTAGATTTTTTAATCAGGTGTCTTGCCACCACTGAGTTTTGATCAGGTCTCAGAAACCAACCTCAAAACTTTTGAAAGGAGTTTTGATAAACCCTTTTACAGAAGGAATAAAGAAAAACAAAAAGGTTGAGTTGTTCTTCTCTGTCAATAGTCTGAGAGAAGACAAGTGGAAGATGTTGTCAAAGCTCCCCCTGAGATCTGTAAGGGTTCAGGAAGATGAGCTTTGCTCAGGGTGATAGGCCTTCAGTTGCTTCAGATCTCCAGCAATAAATGATTTCAGCAGATGCTGAAATGTGTGATGTCTGGAGTCCTTGATGAAGAAGCTTTTGAACACTTGATGCTTGAAGGAGTAGAATAGCAGATGATCTCCTTCACAGTAATATTCCTTGTGTTCTTGAAGAATTCTGACTCAATAATTCTGTAAACTTTTGTCTACTGAGTCTATTCCCAGAAGATGAATTCTTGATGAATAATTTTCTTGTTCTCTCTTCTGTATTCTTTTTCAAATCTTGTATGGTCTCTTTTTCAGAATGATTCTCTAGGGAGTATATCTGATTCTGAATTCTTGATAGTCGTTAATCAGTCATAAATGACTACCTTAACTGATATCTGCTTCTGGAGGAAAGTCCTTAAGAAACATTCCAATTAGTCTTCCTTAAAACTTGCTCCAGATTGATTGAAACGGCTACAAAATCCTTTGCCATAAATGCTGAAAATAAGTCTGAATGAATTCCATAACTGTCCTGAATTTGAATCCTGAAATCGTCGATCTCTCAGAGAAATCGTCGATCTGAGTGTTGAAACCGGAAACCAGCCTCTGTGGAGTTCGACCCTTGGGGAAGGGGTGATCTCGCACTTACTTCGCTCCTGCAAGAGAAATAACAAGGGGGAGAAGAACAAGGGACAGGACCAAGGGCCCGGCTCGGAGGTCCCACCACACACCCGGAAGATCTTAGAGCGCTTCCCCTCCTTAACCAATTGCCGGGCTAAGGTACCTCAGAAAGCGCTATAAGACTTGAGAACCAAAAAGCGTGCCTTCTGAAGTACCCCTTGGGTCCTATTTATAGATTACCTCGGATGGTCTGCGAATAACCCGCCTCTGGTGGTCTGAATTTACTAAAGAGCCCCTCGGATTGGCCTGCCAACAGCCAAACCCCGCTGTTCTGGCTGGTTATACGCACCTCTTGCCGGGTCACCTCCTGCCATTTGGAGGGAGGTGGGCAGCAGCCGATCCGCCTGAGAGAGGCGGCTGGGGCCGGCTCGCTTGGAAGAGGCGAGCGGGGGGCTGGCCCGCCTGAGAGAGGCGGCTGGGGCCGGCTCGCTTGGAAGAGGCGAGCGGGGGGCTGGCCCGCCTGAGAGAGGCGGCTGGGGCCGGCTCGCTTGGAAGAGGCGAGCGGGGGGCGGCCCGCCTGAGAGAGGCGGCTGGGGCCCGGCCCGCCTAGGAGAGGCGAGCGGGGGTTGGCCCGCTTGAGAGGGGCGGCTGGGGCCCAGTCCGCCTGCCTGCTTGGGCCCCTTCGGCGGACACGGGGTTGTACACAATCCCCGATCTTTGCGTGCTTTGCAGAAGCTCGGAAAGAAATGTCCAACCCTCGTGTCCGGCGACGACCTTGCTGAGCTGGAGGGAATCTTTTGGTGGGACCCACCTTTTAGCTATAAATAAGCCACCGGGCCTTCGATGACTGGCCCTCTCCTCTTGCTTACTACGTGATTTGAGACCAGGAGATGCCTGCGTCTGAGGAGATACGCGCTCGGTTGGCAGCCGCTAGGGAGGAGAGTCGGGAGGAGGCCCTCGCGGCCGCCCCGTGGTTGGCGCCCAGATCATCCGGCCCGCCGTTTAAGCCGGTAAAAGGAAAGACTGTCCGCCGTTCCAT
Organism: Platanthera zijinensis; assembly: GCA_039513925.1. Lineage (NCBI taxonomy): Eukaryota > Viridiplantae > Streptophyta > Magnoliopsida > Asparagales > Orchidaceae > Platanthera > Platanthera zijinensis. The sequence goes on along the minus strand of CM077081.1, from coordinate 240,983,739 downwards.
GCCGAGCGATGACCAGGGTTCCGGCGGCTCCGAGGTTGAATCTGGGTACGTGGTTTCCCCCTTCGACCTGTGCTTTCCACTGACTTTTCCCTTTGCAGGAGACGCCCCCCGAAGGCGCATTGGAAGGGGGCTCCGGGAACCTCGCGGATCTCTCCGTGGAGATGATCGACCTGGGCGTCAGTCCCTTTTCCCCGGCGAGCAGCCTTCCTGCGACTCCTCCCCCGCTGAGAGTCCAGGGTCTGGGGAAGCCGCTCGTCGCCCCGGGAGGGAAATCATTCCAAGGTCGGCCGGGTTCTTCTCGGCCAGTTGACGACGCGGGAGACGTGCAGACGCCAGGTAACCCCCCTGAAACTAACCCGCTCGCCGCTCGTCTGTTTCTGACCTTGCTTCTGCAGGATATCGCGTCGTTTCTTCTGATATCGAGATGAGCGAGGGGTACTCGCCTCCCGTGGAGCCGGAAGACATTGCGGACTTCTTGGGCGACCCGCATGATGGCGAGAGGATGAAGGCGCAGGTGGCGCGAATGTTCCAGAAGCACACGATGCTGCTCAAAGAGGCCTTCGTGGGGATGGAGAGAGACAGAGTCAAGGCGGAGGGGCGACTCGCTGCTTTGGAGGGGGCAAGGGGCTCGGCTGAGGAGGATGAGTCGACATCTCCGGGCGTGCATATTACGCGAGCAGAGGAGCGGTTGACAAGCATTACGAAACAGGCCGATCAGACCAAGCGGGAGCTGGCGGCGGTTCGGGAGTATTATGACTCTCGCGTGCCGCCTCGAACCGGCTCGCAGAGGTGGGGTAGGTGGAAATGGATCGAGTACTGAGCCACCTGCCTCCCCCGCCCGTGCCCGCCGTTGCTCGCTGGGTCTGAACCGTCTCGATGTGTGATCCGTCCCAGGTTATCGGAGGCGAATACTATTTAAGAACAATTGTTGTAATAATTCAGGGTTCTTCTCGCTCGTTCCAGGGCGCGCGTTATTATTATTATTATTTTTTTTGCTGGATTCCTGGCTTCGACCTTGGAGAGCCCTCCTGGTAGAGGCAGGTAAGGGCCGTCCCGCCTGCGAGAGGCGAGCGAGGGCCGACCCGCCTAGGAGAGGCGGGTGAGGGCCGTCCCGCCTAGGAGAGGCGGGCGGGGGCCGGCCCGCCTAGGAGAGGCGGGTGAGGGCCGTCCCTCCTGCGAGAGGCGCGCGAGGGCCGACCCGCCTAGGAGAGGCGGGTGAGGGCCGGCCCGTCTGGGAGAGGCGGGCGGTTCGCTCGTCGCCCCTCAGCTGGGCATTCCTCTCAGAATCTGCTCTGTGCGGGAGGGGGGATGGCTCGCGGCCGGGAGACTCTCGCGGCCGACCGGCGATTCGACGCGGACCCGGGCGGGGCTCGGGAATCGAAGCGTCGGGGTTGGCCCTGCTGTCGGTTCGCTTTCCCGCCTTTTCTGATTTTTCCCGCTCTTTTTCCGGCCCTATAAATAGGCCCTTATTTATTACTTCACCTACCGTATTCAAGAGCCCTTCCTGCTTTACCTCGCGAGAACTCTCTCCCTTCTCTTCTCTCTCGCTCGGCTCACTTACCCGTTCCGCGAAATGACGGGCGGCAGCGGCGAAGCGGACGGGAGGGGCAAGTGTGCCTGGATCTTCGCCGACCACAACTTCCCTCCCGCCGTCATCTCGGAGAAGGAATTCTTGGACGCCGTCGGCAACTTCATCCCGCCGGGTTTCGTGGCGAGGCGACCCGGGAAGGAAGAAAGGATAAACGAGCTCTCGGGTGATGAGCTGGCTCTCCCGACGGCCCACTTTGAGGCGGGACTCCGGCTACCCCTCTGGCCGGAAGTCCGCCAGGTCTTTAAGTATTATGGGGTTGTCCCGGGGCAGCTGACCCCGAACTCTATCGCCGTCGTCGTCGGGTTCGCCTGCTACCTTCGCGAGGAGAGGATTGAGTTCAGCCTTGCGGTCTTCCGCAAGCTGTTCTCCTTCCGCGCGAACAAGGACGGGACCGCGTGCTTCGCGAGCATGCATGCCAAGGTGCGGGAGACGGTCAACAAGAGCCACAACTGGCTCAAGAAGTTTGTCTTCGTCAAGGGCGACTTCGACAACATTCCTTTCTCGCCGGTTCAGCTCGGCGAGGCGAGCTATCGGCCCCCTAGCCTGGGGGGTCATGAGGCGAAACTATATGAGTTCTTTGTCGGGAAGAACTTCGAGGTCGCATTCCTCCGTCGGAACCTGGATGACCTCGTCCCTGTCCCGCCCGGTGAAGGTAAGCGGCTCGCTCGCCTCTGCTTGAATCGTACTTCGGATTTTTCTAACTCTTGTTTCTGCAGGCGAGCGCGACGTCCCTCTCCGCCCGCCTTACGAGAGCGCGCGATCCGCTTTGAGCGAGCTTGGCCATGCTGAAGCGGCAGCCTTAGCTCACCGTGAGCTCTCGGCTCCCGCTGGCCAGAAGCGATCCGGAGGTGAGCTGACTCAGGGCCCTCCCCTCTCTAAGAAGCCGAATAAGGCGGGCGGTCAGGCTCCTCCGGCCGGCGACAAGGGCAAGGCCCCCGCAGATCAACCATCCTCTGCCCCCGCGCCCGCGGTTCCCTCGACCGCTGATCCCGCCGGCGGGGCCGCAGGGTCGTCGCGGCCGCCCGCGGCGACTCGGCCCGCCGAGAAGCCGGTTCCCCGAGGGCACCCCAACTTCGGCTATAGCGAGGGGCCCACGGACAGATCCGGTGCCCCGTTGCTTCAGTGGGACAAGGAGGCCAACCGCGTCTCGGTGTCCTCGCTGCTGCCTAGTTGGACGGAGCAGGACACCGCCTCCAGGGACGCCTTCAACCTCTCCTTCGGCGTATACGGGCGGGAGGACGCCTCCACCTACGGCGAGGAGGCCACGCGGGTGCTCATCTATGAGAGCGTGCGGGCGCAATTTCAGAGCCTCGCCTTGGCCCACATGGTCGGCCGGCGATGCCTCCGGCTGGACAGGGATGTCCCTTCGCTCAACAAGCTGATCGACGAGAAGGAGGAGGCCTGCAAGCTCGCCCAAGAGGAGGCGGACGACCTGCGAAAGCGGCTCGAAGCAGCTGACGCCGCTCTCGCGCAATATCAGGGGGGCGCGGTAAGCTATCTGACTCGCACCCGCTTCTGTTCCGCGACTCGTTCTAATAAATTTCTTTGCAGGATGCGGCGACCGCCAGCCGACTTGGTACCGAGATCGCCACCCTCCAACTGGAGAACCAGACACTGCAGGCGCGGGTGGGTGCGCTCGAGGCTGCTGCTGCCGTCCCGCCGGCATCTTCGAGCGGCTGCCAACTCGTTCATCACAGCGAGCACGATCTGGCGGTTCTGATGCAACAGAACGGGGCCGACGCGGTGACGTACCTCTTCCGGACGCTGCAGCGGGCCAGGCTCCTCAAGGACGAATGTTCTGGTTTGCGGGTGACCGACGTGGTACCGGAGCTGTTCCTCCCGGTACCTAGGTCGGGCGAGTATCACCGCATATGAGGGGCTCGCCGCCTTGAGGCTTCTCTCTCCCCCCCCCTTTTTGGACATGTATTTTGTGTTTATTTTGCGTGATCGCGCCGCGGGCCGCAGTTATAATTTTGTAAAAGATTTTTTTTGATAATATACTCACTGCATTTACTTTCTTGATTGTCAATTCTTTCCCACCTCGCAATCGCTACTGTGTATTGTTTTGTTGATTAACTCTGATTTTCGTTGCTGCGAGCGAGTGAGGCTGCCCGCTCGTTTGAGGTTCGGGACGTAGATCTAGGTTCGAGAGACACAAAAGCTGGCCGCGACGCGAGTGGCGACTCGCGCCTACCGCTCGGGCTCACCATTTCGACTATATCTTGGAGTGGACTGGGCTCGACTTCCGCGCGTAAAGACTTCGCGCGGGCCGGCCTCTCGGGGGGGGGGGGGGGGGTCTTGGCGCTTCCGAGCCTTTGCCTCTAATTCACCCCGGGGACCCGCCAAACTGTAGGTTGGGGCCGGCGTTGCGGCCTCATAGGGTCATCCTGACCGGCCCGCTCACCTGATCTCTGGCGACGTGAGAGTCTAATCTCTCCACTCGCACGCCATGCTTAGGGCTCGCCCCTTTATGCGCCGGGGCCGGCCTTCTTGGCTCGCCGTCTTGCCTGGGCATCTTGGCCGGTCCGCTCGCTCAGTCTCTTGCGCCGCGAGAGCCTAACCCCTTCCCTCGCGCGTTGCGCTTAAGGCTCGTCCCTTTATGCGCCGGGACCAACCTTCTTGGCTCGCCGACTCGCCCGGGCATTCCTTGGGGATGGTATCCAATCCCTGGTTGCTCGGCGAGAAGTCGTCGGCCCGATCCTGCCCAGGGTCTGGGGAGACCCCTCCGAGTGACATCTAGCCCTGCCAGCTTGGTGAGAGCCTGGCAGCGGGATCTGCTCGGGGTCTGAGGCAGACTCCTCCGAGTGACATCCAGCCCTGCCAGCTTGGTGAGGGCCTGGCAGCGGGATCTGCTCGGGGTCTGAGGCAGACTCCTCCGAGTGACATCCAGCCCTGCCAGCTTGGTGAGAGCCTGGCAGCGAGATCTGCTCGGGGTCTGAGGCAGACTCCTCTGAGTGACATCCAGCCCTGCCAGCTTGGTGAGGGCCTGGCAGCGGGATCTGCTCGGGGTCTGAGGCGGACTCCTCCGAGTGACATCCAGCCCTGCCAGCTTCGTGAGGGCCTGACAGCGGGATTTGCTCGGGGTCTGAGGCAGACTCCTCCGAGTGACATCCAGCCCTGCCAGCTTGGTGAGAGCCTGGCAGCGGGATCTGCTCGGGGTCTGAGGCCAACTCCTCCGAGTGACATCCAGCCCTGCCAGCTTGGTGAGAGCCTGGCAGCGGGATCTGCTCGGGGTCTGAGGCAGACTCCTCCGAGTGACATCCAGTCCTGCCAGCATGGTGAGGGCCTGGCAGCGGGATCTACTCGGGGTCTGAGGCAGACTCCTCCGAGTGACATCCAACCCTGCCAGCTTGGTGAGAGCCTGGCAGCGGGATCTGCTCGGGGTCTGGGGCAGACTCCTCCGAGTGGCATCCAGCCCTGCTAGCTTGGTGAGAGCCTGGCAGCGGGATCTACTCGGGGTCTGAGGCAGACTCCTCCGAGTGACATCCAGCCCTGCCAGCTTGGTGAGGGCCTGGCAGCGGGATCTGCTCGGGGTCTGAGGCAGACTCCTCCGAGTGGCATCCAGCCCTGTCAGCTTGGTGAGAGCCTGGCAGCGGGATCTGCTCGGGGTCTGGGGCAGACTCCTCCGAGTGACATCCAGCCCTGCCAGCTTGGTGAGAGCCTGGCAGCGGGATCTACTCGGGGTCTGAGGCAGACTCCTCCGAGTGACATCCATCCCTGCCAGCTTGGTGAGAGCCTGGCAGCGGGATCTGCTCGGGGTCTGAGGCAGACTCCTCCGAGTGACATCCAGCCCTGCCAGCTTGGTGAGAGCCTGGCAGCGGGATCTACTCGGGGTCTGAGGCAGACTCCTCCGAGTGACATCCAGCCCTGCCAGCTTGGTGAGAGCCTGGCAGCGGGATCTGCTCGGGGTCTGAGGCAGACTCCTCCGAGTGACATCCAGCCCTGCCAGCTTGGTGAGATCCTGGCAGCGGGATCTACTCGGGGTCTGAGGCAGACTCCTCCGAGTGACATCCAGCCCTGCCAGCTTGGTGAGAGCCTGGAAGCGGGATCTGCTCGGGGTCTGAGGCAGACTCCTCCGAGTGACATCCAGCCCTGCCAGCTTGGTGAGGGCCTGGCAGCGGGATCTGCTCGGGGTCTGGGGCAGACTCCTCCGAGTGACATCCAGCCCTGCCAGCTTGGTGAGAGCCTTGCAGGGGGATCTGCTCGGGGTCTGAGGCAATGACATTCATCTCTCATCGCGGGGGGGGGGGGGGGGGGGAACAAGTTTTATCGCAAGAAATTCCATTAGAGATTGAACACGGTTTACATGATTTTAGGGGAAAAAACGCTTCAAGTCGTCTCCACTCCAAGTGAGACTTAGGGTCTCGCCCTCCACATTCCGGAGGCGATACCCCCCTGACTTCAATGCCTCCTGCACGATGAATGGTCCCTCCCAATTGGGGTGGAGCTTTCCCACTGCGGCTGATCTCCCTACCGCGTCCACCTTCCTCAAGACCAAGTCTCCTTCGGCAAACTGCTTGACTCTGATGTGCTTGTCGAAATACTTGGCCATTCTTCTCTTTATCTCCTCCTGCCTCACGGCTGAAAGGTCCCGCAGTTCCTCGACCATGTCGAGAGAGAGCCGCAGCTCCTCTTCATTATTGGCTCTCCATTCCTCTTTGTGCTCTCCGGCCCCGACTACCCGAGGTGTCCGGACTTCAAACTCCACCGGAAGTACTGCCTCGCATCCGTGGGAGAGTTTGAAAGGTGTCTCCCCTGTTGCCGTGTTGGGTGTGGTTCGGAGGGCCCAGAGAACCGAGGGGAGTTTCTCCACCCAGCTTCCTCTAAAGTTCTCCACCTTTTTCTTGAGGAGGTTCACGATAATCTTGTTTGCCGCTCCCACCTGCCCATTGCTTCGGGGGTGATGAACTGAGGCAAACCTGAGATCAATCCCGAGCTGCTCGCAGAAGCTGGTGAACTCGGCACTGGCAAATTGAGGGCCATTGTCCGTGACGATGGCCTGGGGCAACCCATGACGACAGATGATCTCCCCCCACACAAAGTTTCTGACGACCTGGGAGGTCACCTTGGCCAGCGCCTTAACTTCCAGCCACTTGGAGAAGTAATCAATCATTACGAGCAGGAACCTCCTCTGGCCGCTGGCTTGGGGAAAGGGCCCGACCAAGTCCATTCCCCAGATGGCGAATGGCCAGGGGGCGGTGATACTCCTGAGGCGCTGGGCCGGTTGTAGTTGGAGGGGAGCGAATAGCTGGCACTTATGACATTCCTTTGTGAATTTTGTCGCGTCGAGACCCAGAGTCGGCCAGAAGTATCCCTGCCTGACGATCCGACCTTCTAAGGTTCGACTTCCGGAGTGACTCCCACACTCCCCGGAGTGGACCTCTTCTAAAATCTTCGGGACCTCCCTCTCGCCCACACAACGCGCCAGCATCCCTGAGAGGGTTTTCTGGTATAACTGGCCGTCTCGCATGAGGTAGTATGTCGATTTGTACTTGAGCTTCTTTCCGTCCATCCCCTTGGGATACTCCCCGATGGTCAGGAAAGTGACGAATGGGTCCATCCAGGAGGGGTGTTGTTCCACCTCCATCAATCCCCCCCCTTCCTCGATGGATGGGCGAAAGAAGTCTGTGATGGTGCCCCCCCCCCCCGCCCGGGGTCCATGTTTTGCCAGCTGATCCACCTGCTCGTTATCCTCTCGAGGCACGTGCCGGATGGAGAAAGCCTGGAAGGTGCCGATGACTCCCTTTACCTTCGCCAAGTAACGCTGCAGGGTGGGTTCCCTTGCCTCGAATTCCCCGTTGATCTGGGAGGCCACCACCAGGGAGTCAGTGAGGACCTCCACATCATGCACTCCCAGTTCCCTGGCCAGGCGTAGACCCGCAATCACGGCTTCATACTCGGCCTGATTGTTGGTGATGGGAAAATGCACCACCACTGTTTGCTCGATCCTCGTTCCCTGGGGGCTTTCCAAGATGACCCCAGCCCCCAGGGAGTGTCTCCCTGACGCACCATCCACCATGACCTTCCAAGGAACCGGGCGAGTGAGTTCCTCCTCCGCCACCTCGACCACATAGTCAGCCAGAAATCGCCATGGCTTGGGCCTTGATCGAGAGGTGAGGTACGAAGGAGATGTCGAACTCGCTCAGCTCCACCGACCACTTGGCCAACCTGCCGAATGCTCCACCCCCTCGAAGATGTTGCGGAGAGGGTGGTCAGTCACCACTCGGATCGAGTGTGCCTGGAAATAGGGCCGGAGCCTCCGGGCCGAGATTGATGAGAGCGAAGGCCAGCTTCTCTAGGATGGGGTACCGAAGCTCGGCCTTCCTCAAGACCCGAACTTACATAGTAAACCGGGAGTTTCTCTTCCCTTCTTCCCGAACTAAAACGGAGCTCAGGCCTCGGACCCAGCCCCTAAGTCAGAACTAGTCCTCCCCTCCTTTGGCGCCC
>CM077081.1:240791335-240975201 GCA_039513925.1 Platanthera zijinensis | reverse complement strand
TGGATGGGCGAAAGAGGTCTGTGATGGTGCCCCCCCCCCCCCCCCGCCCGGGGTCCATGTTTTGGCCAGCTGATCCACCTGCTCGTTATCCTCTCGAGGCAGTGCCGGATGGAGAAAGCCTGGAAGGTGCCGATGACTCCTTTTACCTTCGCCAAGTAACGCTGCAGGGTGGGTTCCCTTGCCTCAAATTCCCCGTTGATCTGGGAGGCCACCACCAGGGAGTCAGTGAGGACCTCCACATCATGCACTCCCAGTTCCTGGCCAAGCGTAGACCCGCAATTCACGGCTTCATACTCGGCCTGATTGTTGGTGATGGGAAAAAGCACCACCACTGTTTGCTCGATCTCGTTCCCTGGGGGCTTTCCAAGAATGACCCCAGCCCCTAGGGAGTGTCTCCTTGACGCACCATCCACGATGACCTTCCAAGGAACCGAGCGAGTGAGTTCCTCCTCCGCCACCTCGACCACTAGTCAGCCATAATCGGGAAATCGGTCATGGCTTGATTGATCGAGAGGTGAGGGTACGAAGGAGATGTCGAACTCGCTCAGCTCCACCGACCACTTGGCCAACCTGCCGGAATGCTCCACCCCCTCGAAGATGTTGCGGAGAGGGTGGTCAGTCACCACTCGGATCGAGTGTGCCTGGAAATAGGGCCGGAGCCTCCGGGCCGAGATGATGAGATGCGAAGCCCAGCTTCTCTAGGATGGGGTACCGAAGCTCGACCTTCCTCAAGACCCGACTTACATAGTAAACTGGGAGTTGTCTCTTCCCTTCTTCCCGAACTAAACGGAGCTCAGGGCCTCGGCCCCAGCCCCTAAGTACAGGAATAAGTCCTCCCCCTCCTTTGGCCCTTGGAGCAGGGGGCCTGAGTCAACTGCTTCTTTAGGGCCTGGAATGCCCCCTCGCACTCCGAGGTCCACTCAAATTTCTGGCCTCTTCTCAAGCTTTTAAAGAACGGAGAGCACTTTTCCCCGGCCCGGGAGAGGAACCTGCTCAGTCCTGCCAGCCTCCCAGTCAATCGCTGTACTTCCTTCGCATTCCGCGGAGACTCCAACTCCAGGATTGCCCTCACCTTGTCGGGGTTGGGCTCTACGCCGGCAGGGGTGAGGAGATGCCCCAGGAATTTTCCTCTGCCTGACCCGAAGGTGCATTTGAGGGGGTTCAGCCTCATCTTGCACCCGCGGAGAGTGGCAAAGGTCTCTTTCTAGGTCCCGGAGGTGGGAGTCGAGGTCCGGACTCTTGACCATGAGATCGTCTACATATACTTCCAGGTTCCTTCCCTTTAGCCCTTGAAAGACCCTGTCCATCATTCTCTGGTAGGTCTCCCCTGCATTTTTCAGCCGAAGGGCATCATTTTATAACAATAGCACTCATCCCCTGTGATGAATGAGACGTCTTTGACGTCAGGAGGGTGCATCCTGATTTGGTGATAACCTGAAAAGGCATCCAGAAAACTCATCAAAGGGAAACCGACGGCTGAGTCAACCAGCGTGTCGATCCGAGGCAATGGGTAACAATCTTTAGGACATGATTTATTAAGAAGAGAAAAATCGATACACATCCTCCACCGGCCGTCTCCTTTTTTAACCATTACAATATTGGAGGACCCATCCGGGGTATTGGATTTCGGATACAAAAGCCGGCCTTGAGGAGCTTTGCTACCTCCTCCCTGATGGGCTCGGCGAGCTTGTCCGCAACGGGCCTCTTCTTTTGTCGGATGGGGGGAGCCTCCGGGTCTAGGTTGAGGCGGTGGCAGGCGATGTTGGAGTCGATCCCGGGCATCTCCGCGCGCACTCCAGGCGAAGATGTCCACATTCTTCTGGAACGCACTCCAGCATCCTGCCTTGAGCCTCCGGGGGTCAATCCTCCGCTGATGCGGATCTTCTCCACCCTGCCTCTGGTGGTTAGAACCTCCATCTCTGCCACCTCCTCTGCCGCCTCCAGACGGGACTGTGCCTCCCACTCCTCGGCCTCCCCTTCATCGAAGGCGAGGACCTCCTCCTCAGCTTCTGTCACGGCCATCGCCTCGGCCGGCTCTTGAATCTCTTCCGCAACCTTCTCCTGGGCGCGGTTCTCCTCCACCTCCATCTCATCCCCGCCAGCTTCCGGCTCCATCTCCTTCAGCCTCCGCCCCATCTCCTCGGCTCCCTCCAGCCAAGAGATGGAGTTCACCGCCGTGACATAGCACTCTCTCGCTTCTTTGGGATCTCCGCGGACCCGGACCTAGACCCCCTCGACGTTAAATTTTAAGCACTGGTGGAAGGATGAGGGGACGCAGCGGAAGGCGCTGATGAGAGGCCTCCCGAAGATGGCGCTGTAGCTGCTGGGGGCGTCCACGATGACGAACTTGTAGTTGCGGGACTGCCCCCCAGAACGACATGGAGTCCCACTCCTCCCTCAACCTCCTTCCTCTCCCCTAAGAAGCCGAACAGGGGTCCGTCCGAGGCCAACACCCTTCGGGCCTCCACTTTCATCGCATCGAACGCCTTCTTGAAGATGACGTTGACCGAGCTCCCGTTGTCGACGAGGATCCGGGGGACGGTGAAGTCCTCGATGGCTGTCTGGATGACCAGCGCATCGCAGAAGGGGTCCTCGTGACCCGGCATATCCTCCCTGGAAAAAGTGACTTTCTCATCCGAGGGCGGGGACTGGGACGTGGAGCCAACGCTCCTGCGGTACATAGTGTGGAGGCTCGACTTGCGGGAAGCCTCGATCCCAGCCCCCCCCCCCCCATGGATCGCTCTGATCCTTCCTCGGGAGCCCACATCCACCCGGTCTTCGCACCGACCCTCCTCCGCCCGAGGCCGGATCTCCTCAATCCGCACTTCCGGACGCTGTTGTTGTTGTTGCTGCTCCCGGTTGCCCCTCATCTCGAGGAACTCTGGGCACGTGGCTGTGGCGTGCCCCTCCTCCTGATGGAAGTCGTAGTAAGGCAACTCCACCCTCACATCCCTTCTCCTTCTCCGTATCGCTCTTCTCCTCTCCCCTAGTGCTATGGCCATAGCCTGCTCCTGGTCGGGAAGGGCCGGCCTCTGGCCCTGCATCCCGCCTGGAGGGTAAAACTGACCCTGTCCTCCTTGACGGTAGTCCCCTCCGCGGAACCCTCTCCTTGCCCCGGGCTCCTGCCACTCGGGTCTCCACCCCAGCCGGAAGTTCGGCTCATGTCGCCCCTGCCTGGGCTGCTGCTGATGCTGCTGCGGCAGCGGCTGTTCCCTCTACCGGGGCTCAGCCCTTCTCTCTTCCTGCCCTCGGCCACCCCTTGTCCTCTCTTCCTCCACGGCCCACCTGGCCAACCTTCGGGCGAACTCCGGATGTGCCGCCTCCATATCGGCCTCCCTAGCTTCCCTCTCCAGGAGCGCCTCAAAAGATACTGGGGGGGACCTCTTGAGTTCCATTGCAAAGAACCCGGATTGGAGACCCAGGGTGAAGGCCACCATCATGGTGTGCCCTGGCATCTCCTGCACTTGGGACAACTCCTCTTGGAATCTATCCAGGTAACTCCCCAGGGTCTCTCCCACCCTCTGCTTGACACGGAACAAGGACTCCACCTCCTTCTTCCTCTTCTTGGAAGTGGTGAACCTTAACATGAACCCCCGACGCAGGTCCTCGAAGCAGTAGATGGACCCGGTCGGGAGCTGGTGGAACCATTCTCTCGCCTTCTCTCAGAGGGTGATGGCGAAGAGTCGGCACTTGAAGCCGTCTGACATCTGTCGAATAGAGACCATGTCCTCAAACCACTGGATGTGGTGGACGGGGTCTCCCTTCCCGGAGTAGTAGGTCATCTCTGGCTCACGAAACCCCTCTGGAACTGGGGCGGAGGAGACGAACTCGCTGAAGGGGCTTCCTCCCTCAGCGGGGCGAAGGGGGAGCTCTCTCCCCGCCGTCTCGCCGAAATGGTATTCTGCGGACGAGCCGGGGAACAGAACTCGCCCCTGGAACTCGCGCTCGCCTCTCTCGGCGGGTTCCTTCCCCGGTCGCCTGAGCGGCGCGTCGTCGCCGAGTGCGGGAGCGGCGACCACTGGAACTACCGGTATAGCACTCTCAGCTTGCATGCCGAGGGCGGTCCTGACGAGCCCGAGGATCTCCTCCCTAAGCTCTGCCGGCACGCTTGTCGCTGGGGGTGGGGGAGGGGGTGGCGAGCTGCCCCTGCCTAATCCTTGTCCTTCTTCTCCAGTCATCGAGCCTGCTGAAGGTTTTCCTTGCTGACCACGCTCCACGCACCAAAATGTTGAAACCGGAAACCGGCCTCTGTGGAGTTCGACCCTTGGGGAAGGGGTGATCTCGCACTTACTTCGCTCCTGCAAGAGAAATAACAAGGGGGAGAAGAACAAGGGACAGGACCAAGGGCCCGGCTCGGAGGTCCCACCACACACTCGGAAGATCTTAGAGCGCTTCCCCTCCTTAACCAATTGCCGGGCTAAGGTACCTCAGAAAGCGCTATAAGACTTGAGAACCAAAAAGCGTGCCTTCTGAAGTACCCCTTGGGTCCTATTTATAGATTACCTCGGATGGTCTGCGAATAACCCGCCTCTGGTGGTCTGAATTTACTAAAGAGCCCCTCGGATTGGCCTGCCAACAGCCAAACCCCGTTGTTCTGGCTGGTTATACGCACCTCTTGCCGGGTCACCTCCTGCCATTTGGAGGGAGGTGGGCAGCAGCCGATCCGCCTGAGAGAGGCGGCTGGGGCCGGCTCGCTTGGAAGAGGCGAGCGGGGGGCTGGCCCGCCTGAGAGAGACGGCTGGGGCCGGCTCGCTTGGAAGAGGCGAGCGGGGGGCTGGCCCGCCTGAGAGAGGCGGCTGGGGCAGGCTCGCTTGGAAGAGGCGAGCGGGGGGCGGCCCGCCTGAGAGAGGCGGCTGGGGCCCGGCCCGCCTAGGAGAGGCGAGCGGGGGTTGGCCCGCTTGAGAGGGGCGGCTGGGGCCCAGTCCGCCTGCCTGCTTGGGCCCCTTCGGCGGACACGGGGTTGTACACTGAGCTCAACGATCGTCGAACTGAGCTCAAAGATTGGATTTAAAATGGAAACAAAAATCGTCGAACTGAGCTCTACGATCGTCGAACTGAGCTCAGAGACTTGGAAAACAACTAGAGACAGAGCGTCGATCTGAGCTCGAAGATCGTCGAACGGAGTTCGACGACTCGTCGACCTGAGCTCGACTAAAATTGTCTTGGTCTTCAGCACTGAATCCTGATCTTTAGAAGGTCTTGAGGGCAGCTTTCAAACCTAAGTATTAACCCTAAGACTCATTCTAATTGACCTATCAGATTATACAGCAAGGTCAAAACAAATTCTTAAGCACATAGTGATCCTTACCCAAATTAGTAATAGGGTGTTCCAACAGACAGTAAGTTAGCAGCTAAATAAGGAATAAACTTAACATTCTTTAAAGTTAAAGTTTTACCTGAGGAGAGCAGTAAGGTTACATTCCCCACCTTCAGAACATCAGTTGTCTTGCCATTCGCAACCATCACAGACTCTTTTGCAGTAGTGAGCCCTGTCATCAGATTAGCATTATTGTAAATGTAGCGCGTTGCCGCCGAATCCAGGTACCACTCAGTGCTGGCCTTTGCGTTTCTAACTATAGCAACAAAGTTGGAAGGCTCGGCAAGACAAACCATATTGGACTGGTTGCCGTCTTGTGATGTCTTGGTCCTTTCCTTCTTAGGAAGCCTGCAATTAGATGCACTATGCCCCCACTTATTGCAATCCTTAAACTTTTTTAACCTTTTATTTGGGTCTGCAGCCTGGGAACCACTTTGAGAAAGTTTGGTCTTTTAGGATTAGGCCCGCGTTTAGAGCTAGAAATCATGTTAGTCACAGCTTTCTGCTTGCTAACAGCTTCGGAGGCGTGTCTGGTCCTATTCTCATCCTCAATGCGTATAAAATGCTTGAGGTCATTCAGACTGACCTGCATCTTCTTGCGGTACATTTTAGTTTTAAAGTTGTACTACGTGGAAGACAACTTATAGATAATCGTGTTAGAAATAAAACTATATGGTAATGAAAAATTCTCAGTATGCAAAGAATCAATGAGGTTTTCAATTTCTCATATTTGAGGGAGAATGAATTTTTCCTCATCGAAGGTGAAGGAATGAAACTTGTCTACCAGGTGAGCTTTTGACAGGTCTTCCTCCAGTCTGAAGTGCTCCTCTAGTGCCTCCCAGATCTCCTTGACAGTATTCATCTTGATGTGCATCTTTGCCAGGCTGGAGGACAGACAGTTCAACAAATAATCTCTGCAGAAGTCCTCATCAACGATCCACTGTATTTCATCATTAGTCCCCATAACGCCAGCACGATCAGACTGAATGGTATATAATACGTTCAGGTACTTCATCCTGAATTGTATGTTCAACTTCAAGTCATTGAACTTGGTCGCTGTGAATTTTTCCAATTTAATCATCGGGACCGAAGAGGAGAAATTATTTCCTTTAATCATTTTGCGTTCCTTTCCAAGTTTCTGATTTTTAATCCACTATCGATTTGGAGAGAGAAAACCAGTAGTAGATCTGGACTTGACAGAATGTGGATCACTTCACAAGAATTAAAATTGATTCAGTCGTGTTCTTCTAGTGGCTTGATCAGGAAGAACTCCCTGCGAAGTAGTCGGCCTCAGAAAATTCACAAGCTACTGGATCTCCTCTTAGCAAAAAAGTCTGCACTCAGGACACACGAGATCTAGCGGAGGAAAAAAACGGGCCCCTTTGCAATCGGTGACAGGAGACCAGAGATCTACAGTGGAAATGCGGGATCACAATCGTTCCAGTGAGCACCGAAAAACCTTTAACAAGAGGCGATGAGAACTAGAGAGCGTCGGGAGTTCTTCCTTCTTCCAGAACTCCGAATTGGAACACCGGCTGGTGGCGAACTTACAGGCAGTCAGAAATTCCAAGAAGTTCTTCTTCCCCGATCCAGAGACTGAGTGTTGAAACCGAGAACTGGCTTCCGTGGAGTTCAGACCCTTAGAGAAGGGGTGACTGCACACTTATTTCTCCTAGCAAGCTTGACTGACTTAAGACTTAGAACTCAAAACTGACCCAAGGCTCTAGCACAGAGGTCCCACACACACCCGGAAGATCTTAGAGTGCTTCCCCTCCTTAGTCAGTACTGAGTTAAGGCTACCTCAGAAAGAACAACTCTGCTATTCTAAATGGTTATATGCAGCCCAAAGTCGGTCTGCCAATAGTGAAACTCCGCTGTTTAGTGAGGCTACGAGCATACCAAATCACATTAAATGCAGTATATCGGCACCCCACTCATGGGTAGGATTGGGATCAACT
Organism: Platanthera zijinensis; assembly: GCA_039513925.1. Taxonomy (NCBI): domain Eukaryota; kingdom Viridiplantae; phylum Streptophyta; class Magnoliopsida; order Asparagales; family Orchidaceae; genus Platanthera; species Platanthera zijinensis. The sequence continues at coordinate 240,967,926 of CM077081.1, read as the reverse complement.
CGCCACTCTCTTGGGCGGATGTGGCCTGGCTCTCGCAGCTCGCCTCCTTCTCAAGCGTATGCAGGTCGGCTTCCTGTGGCTCGCCCGCCCCTTATACTGAGGCGGATCGGCTACCCAAGGTTCGGCGGCCACTGATGCGGATGTGGGTCAGCGGGCCTGGCTCGCTCGCCAGCCAGGCAACACGGGTTGGCCCGCTCGATCGCTAGGAGGGCGCGAGCTAGCTTTTTCGGCTCGCCCGTCTGGTCTGAGCGGGCACGAGCTATCCTATATCTAGAGCCCTTCTTCTACCTTGTTGGACCCACTCGGGGAATACTGGGTTATACACAATCCCCGTTCTTTTTGAGCTTTCGCAAAGCTCAGAAATAATCATCCAACCCCACGTGTTGGTGAGTGTCTGCTGAGCTGGAGGAAATTTTTTGGTGGGTCCCACCTTCATGCTATATATATACCACCAAGCTCAAAGGAATCCTCCGACCTTTTGCTTCTCTCTTTCTTCGAAGTTGTGAACCTCAGCATGAACCCCCAGCGCAGCTCTTCAAAACAGTAGATGGAGCTGGCAGGAAGCTAATGGAACCAATCCCTCACCTTCTCCTTGAGGGTTATGGCAAAGAGCTGACACTTAAAGGCATCCGACATTTGCCTGATCGAAACCACATCCTCAAACCACTGGAGGTGTTGGACTGGATCATCCCTTCCGGTGTAGTAGGAAATCTTTGGCTCGTGGAATCCCTCTGGAACTGGGGCGGACGAGACTAGCTCACTGAAGGGACTCCCCTCTCCTGCCAGGATAGTCGGGCGATCTCGCACCTCCACCTCGCCGGTCCTTTTCGCACTCGCCGATCCGGGGAACAAGGCTCGCCCCGGAGATCACGCTCGCTGCCCTCCTCCGTTACTTCCTCCCAGGTCGCCTGATGGGGGAGTTCTCGCCCAAAGCTGGGGCGACGATCACTGGGACGGCGAGTGTTGAGCACTCGCCACGAGCTCCGAGTGCGAACATGACGAGATTCAGAATCTCCTGCCTGAAATCCTCGAACATCCCGAGGGTGGCGAGTGGAGGGGGAGGTGGCGAGTCGGCCCGGTCAGATCCTTGTCCGTCACCTCCAGTCATTGAACTCACTTGGATTTTCTGTGCTAGTCACACTCCACGCTCACCACACCAAAATATTGAAACCGAGAACCGGCTTCCGTGGAGTTCGGACCCTTGGGGAAGGGGTGACCGCACACTTACTTCTCCTAGCAAGCTTGACTGACTAAAGACTTAGAACTCAAAACTGACCCAAGAATCAAGCACGGAGGTCCCACCACACACCCGGAAGATCTTAGAGCGCTTCCGCTACTTAGCCAATGCTGAGCTAAGGACGCCTCAAAAGACGCCTTAGAAAACACAAGAAGATCTGGGAATGAGAAAACTTGAAAGCTTGCTTTCTGAGGTACCCCTTGGGTCTATTTATAGATTTATAAGTCTGGCCTGCAAATAGCGCAACTCCGTTGTTCTAAATGGTTATATGCATCCCAAAGTGGGTCTGCCAACAGCGAAACTCCGTTGTTCAGTGAGGCTACTAGCAGACCAAATCACATTAAATGTAGGATATCGGCACCCCACTCATGGGGAGGATCGGGATCAACTCGCCACTCTCTTGGGTGGATGGGCCCGTCTCTCGCAGCTCGCCTCCTTCTCATGCGGTTGCGGGTCAGCTTCCTACGGCTCGTCCGCCCCTTATACGGAGGCGGGTCAGCTACCCGAGGTTCGGCGACCACTCAGGCGGATGTGGGTCAGCGTACCTGGCACGCTCGTCGGCCAGGCGGACACGGGTTGGCCTACTCGCTCGCCAGGCGGTCACGAGCTGGCTTTTCTGGCTCGCCCGTCCGGTCTGGGTGGGCGTGAGCCTGCCTATATCGAGGGCCCTTCTTCTGCCTTGTTGGACCCACTCGGCGAACACTGGGTTGTACACCGAGAGGCATTTGGCTTCCAATCAAGTACAGTAAGAAACGAGATTTGCGATTTTCCTTCTGATCCTTGGCGATGACCGAGGGATTTATTTTCTTCTCCTCGATCGATCCAGCAATGGAGGCCGACTTCTCGATTTCCTGTTCCGATCCTGATCTAAGGTAGCGGCAAGAGAAAAACCTCAGAAATCGGGAGGGACGGCGGGACACGACTCCTCCAGAAACTCCGGCGGCCAGAACCTCCAGGCGGTGTCGTTAACTCCTGGATCGAGTAGCGACGGAGACTGGATCTTGCAGAAGCGGAGACGGTGGAATCGCAAAAACGAGAAGAAAAGGCTACAAGCTCCTTCTCGATTCTGATTACATCGACAGTAAGAGAGGGAAAAAACGCAGAAATCGGTAATTCCGGGAGCGAGCAACTAGGGCAAATATTTCGAGATTGATATGTTGCTCGAAACATCCTGAGTGTGGATCAAAGTGGAATTCACTACCCGTTGCCCCCAACTAGGTTTATATAGACAAACCCTAGATTTAATACGGGTATCGGATATCCCAGTATCCGGAACGACCCGTTAAACCTTCGAGCCCATTATATATCCGAATATACATTAACAAAAATTATTTCAAAAATAATTTACAGGCTAGTAGGAACGTCAGTACTTATTCAATATATTGTCATATGTGAATGGCTGACATGCATGATAATAAGCTAACTTTTTATTTAGGCAACTGTTAAAGGCAAACCTATTTTCGATAGTCGCACACCAAAAAAACGAAAAAAACCTATATTTTTCCTTCTGCCTGTTATTACGGTGCAAACCTTCTCGCCCCCAAATCGCAAACCCTTCGGTTACCCCGACAACCGCTGTTTTCCGCTCCTCCCACTGGTAAACGCCGAGAGGAGAAGACGATACCGCTTCCCAGTCATCGCACCCCACGTCGCCCCAGTCACCGCCGCAGTCCCCTTTAATGTCGTTCATCCATTCCCCGGACACCTGGAAGGGTTACGCCATGGAGAACAGTAGTTGGCAAGAAGGTAAACAGAGCTTCGATTCTTTACCTGCATCTCTACTGGTACATATGATTTTGTTAGTTTAGGGTTTCGATTCTTTACCTGCATCTCTTCCGGTTCCAGCGATTTTTTTAGTTTAGGGTTTCGATTCTTTACCTGCATCTCTACTGGTAAACAGAGCTTCCCCGTCGTACACAACAAAGCTTTGACATCCGCTGATTTTGTTAGTTTAGGGTTTCGCTGATTTCGTTAGTTTAGGGTTTTCTATTCCGAGCTGTTGTAATTGATGGCATTGATGTGCGTTGTTGGTAGATGATTTTAACGGGCCATATTCCTTTCTTTGAACTCAATAATGGGATTTCTTCCTTCCCTTATCCTCCTTGTCAGTGAAAATTAACAGATCTGGTTTGTTTGATTTTTTCAGACCCAAATTCGGATGGGGAGAAGCTGGGAAAGGAATGCTCTAAGGAAGGAATTATATGCTCTGTTGTGTACGAGTTTGGATGCTCTGCTGTGTTGTTTTGGTATAATTTTGTATGGTTTTTTCAAACTAATGTTGTGTTTTTTTTTGTATGGTTTTGTATGCTCTTCTCATGTATGGTTTTGGATGCTCTGATGTGTGGTGTTGTCTTGGTTGTATGGTTTTGTATGGTTTTGCACTGTTTTGTATGGCTTTGGATGTTTTGTATGGCTTTGTATGTTTTGTATGGTTTTTCTAGTGAACTCCTACTGGCTGTGTACTCCGAGTTGTTGTAAGTGATGGCACTGTTTTGTATTTGCAGTGGAAGTTGATGTTGCATCTAGTTTTGAGACCGAATAACTCTTCCCCTCCAGAGAATCACTTGTTGAGTGGGTTCGAGGTGTTGGCTTAAGTTTGGGTTTCATTGTGATGATAAATGGTTCAGACAAGCTAACAGCTCGACTCACACCTCGTATTTTCTTGGGTTGTGACAGAGGAGGGAAATACCGGGCTAATCAAAATAGGAAGGATTTTGTGAACAAAAAATGTAGGAAATCATCAAGTAAGCGGTGTGGTTGCCCATTCAATATCAAAGGCCAAAAATAAGCAAATGTTGATGAATGGAAGGTTATCGTTCTTTGTGGTAAGCATAACCATGAAAATGTTCATTTGGAGGCACACGCGTATGTTGGCCGATTAAATGAGGCTGAGGGCAAGATAGTGGAACAGATGTATAGTTCCGGAGTCAAGCCACGGAAAATTTTAACTGTCGTGAAAAAAAGTAGGGAAGGAAACACAACAACCATAAGAACTATTTACAACGAGAGAGTGAAGTTGCATAAGAAGGAATTAGATGGAGCAACACCTCTGCAATTTTTGTATCGATGTGTTACTACAGAAGGCTACGTGTGCTATGACAGAATAGATTTGAGAACCAATCAACTACGTAGTCTTTTTTTTGCTCATCCAGTTTGCATCAAACTTAGCAATATGTTTCCCACGGTTTTCCAACTAGACTGCACTTACAAGACAAACAGATATCGGATGCCATTGTTGTGCATTGTTGGTGTGTCCTCTACTAATCAGTCATTTTTTTCATGTTTCACGTTCTTGGCTGACGAAACAGAGGACAGCTACAGGTGGGCACTAGATTGTTTCAAGTCTGTACTTGAACCAGGATGCGTACCAGTTGTAATGGTGACGGACAGGGAGATTGCCTTAATGGATGCTATAAAGGTTGTGTTCCCTCATACTAAAAATCTTCTATGTCAGGTGCACATAATCAGAAACATTCTGGCTAACTGCAAAAAGTATTTCTGCAAGGGAAAGGATTTCGAACGTTTCATGTTCGCATGACAACGTGTCGTTGAGGCAACATGTGAGAACGATGTAACTGTGAGGTTTAACAACATGTTTGCTGATTTTTCTGAATATCCCGAAGCTTTGGCTTATGTCAACAATTCATGGCTAGACAATTACAGGGAATATTTTATATGTGCATGGGCTGACAAATACCTGCATCTCTGTAGCACCACGACAAATCGAGTGGAGAGTGCTCACAGCCAGCTGAAAAAATTCCTAGAGGTTTCGGTGGGGAACTTTGGAACAATATGGAAGGTCTTTGACCAGATGATCAAGTTGCAGCATACTGACATTAAGCGGGCCTTCGGACAGAGCTCTATACAGGTAAATAAGGATTACTCAAGCCCTCTATATTCCGAGCTTTTGGGGTTTGTATCTATCAAGGTCTTACAGTACATTAAGGTGGAAGAGGACTTGGTGAGAAAAAGTACTCAACTCAGCAGTGCTACTGAATGCAATCATAGGACAAGGTTGTCATTGGGAATACCTTGTGTCCATGAACTGGTTTACTTTATTTCTACTTCAAAGTCTTGCCCGTTATGGTTAATACATAAACATTGGAAGCAGCTAACAATGCATTGTAAAAATAGAGAAGAACGACTAGAAAAACAGGCCGGAAGCTTGAATAACTGAAATTTTCATTATCCAAAAGAATATCATTTACAAAGGTATGGCCTCCCTTTTATAGAATGGAGGAGATAGAGGAGAGTACAAACTAACAATGTGGGACTAAATAAATGTACAAAGACTGGGCGGTTTGACATGTACAGACCGCACAGTCCGCGCGGTTAGATAACAGGCTAACCGCCCGGACAGACCAGAAGAAGATGCCGTAGGAGACCGCAAGACTGCCAGACCGCCAGACCGCCAGACCGCCAGATGTACAAGTCGCTGGCGACAACCCGCAAGACCGCCGAACCATAGCCGCCACCAACTGGATATTCAGCCTGTCAGCCCCAGACCGCTAGACCGCGCGGTCTCCAGACCGCCATATTCAGACCGCCAGACCGCCTACTTTAACACTCCCCCTCAAGCTGGAGCATAGATATCGATCATGCCCAGCTTGTCACAAATGTGGAAGAATGAAGTAGACACAGGCTTGGTAAAGATATCTGCCAACTCTTTGTCGGAGGTGACGAACGGAGTGCAAATCTGTTTCTTCAAGATTTCTTCCCGGATGAAATGGCAGTCGACTTCAATATGTTTGGTTCTCTCATGGAAGACCGGATTTTTGGATATATATAGCGGCCTTGTTGTCACAGAACATAGGAAGAGGATAGTCGTAGACCTCTCCTAGATCAAGCATGAGAGCCCGCAACCATTTTAGTTCGCAAGTGGTGGACGCCATGCTCCGATATTCAGCTTCAGCACTAGACCTTGAAACTACAGACTGCTTCTTGCTCTTCCAGCTCACAAGATTACCTCCAACAAATGTGCAGAAACCAGATGTAGATTTGCGGTCATCTTTATCATCAGCATAGCTAGAATCTGAGTAGGCTTCAACTCTCAAATGACCATTCTTCTGAAAGAGTAGTCCTTTGCCCGGTGCTGCTTTAACATACTCTAATATCTTCAAGGCAGACTGAAGATGGCACTCCCTGGGAGCTTGCATGAACTGACTTACCTTGCCAACAGCATAGGCAATGTCAGGTCTGGTCACCGTGAGATAAATGAGTTTACCCACCAGACGTCTATACTTTGTGGCATCAGATATAAGAGGAGAATCATCTGTCCACGTTTTGTCTTCTCCAGTGGCCATGGGATACCGTGCCGGTTTGGCACCGGTCAATCCTGCATCCCGTAGAAGATCAAGTGCATACTTCCGTTGGGAGAGAACCAGAGAGTCGGGCTTCCGACAGATCTCTATCCCCAAAAAGTATTTCGGGGAGCCCATATCCTTTGTGACAAGATGTTGACGGAGGTGCTTCTTTGTCAAGTCCACCCCAGCTTGATCATCACCGGTAAGAAGAATGTCGTCAACATAAACTGCCAAAACTACAAGGCCCAATGCAGTTTTGCGAATAAACAGGGAATGATCAGCAGTACTTCTTGTAAAGCCAACAGCAGCCACGATGCTGCTGAACTTGTCGAACCATGCCCGAGGGCTCTGCTTGAGGCCATAGATAGCCTTCTGTAGCTTGCATACACGGGTCTCCCCCTGAGCAACATACCCCGGAGGTTGCTCCATGTAAACGTCCTCATGAAGATCCCCATAAAGAAAGGCATTCTTGACATCAAGCTGGGAGATAGTCCAATTGCGGTTGACAGCCACAGAGAGAATAACCCGGATGGTGCTGAGACGAGCAACCGGGGAGAAGGTATCAAAGTAGTCAACCCCATAAGTCTGAGTGAAGCCTTTGGCCACCAGTCGGGCTTTGTAGCGGTCCACAGTCCCGTCTGGGCAAAACTTCACAACAAACACCCATCGACAGCCAACCACATCAGTACCCACTGGAGGAGGAACAAGGGTCCAGGTGCCCCGTTCAGTAAGAGTAGCGATTTCCTCATCCATGGCAGACTTCCAATGAGGAATCACAAGTGCCTCCTGGTAGGTACGGGGAGTAGTAGTAGCTGAAATAGCTAAAGCAAAATGCCGGCGAGAAGAAGTAAGCCGATCATAGGACACAACTGCCGCAAGCGGGTGTTGAGTGCATGCCCGCACCCCTTTGCGAAGAGCAATGGGGAGATCCAGGTCGTCGGGGGGTTCAGGGACCGGAGCGTCCGTAGCGGAGAAAGCTGGCCCGGGACTAGAGAGAGACGGCTCCGTAGACGGGGGGGAAGAGAGGGGAGAGGAATAGACGGAGGAGGGGATGAGGAGGAGGGAGGAGAAACGTGGATAGGCGGAGAGGGAACAGACAGGGAGGGTGAGGAGTCAGGAATAGGAGGAAGAAGGGGTGGAGAGGAGAAGTAGGCTGCATTTTCGAAGAAGGTGACATCTGCAGAAACAAACTATTTTCGCAGAACGGGGTCAAAGCAACAGTAGCCTTTCTGAGTGACCGAGTAGCCCAAAAAGACACATTTGGTGGCACGGGGAGAAAGTTTGTCACGGGTAGCAGACGGGACATGCACAAAGGCTGTACAGCCAAAGATTCGAAGAGGGAGGGGAAAAGGTTCCTTGCCGGGGTAGAGAATGGAGAAGGGAGTCTTACCCTGAAGAACAGTAGAAGGAATACGATTGATGAGATAACAGGCGAGGAGAACAGCATAGCCCCAATAAGAGCGAGGCACATGCATCTGCGTTAGGAGAGTGCGAGCGACATCGAGGAGATGACGGTTTTTACGTTCCGCCACCCCATTCTGCTGGGAGGTGTAAACACAGGTGGTCTGATGAATAAGACCATGTTGCATACAGAAAGATGAAAAATCACGACTAAGATATTCTTTAGCATTATCAGAGCGAAGACATTTAATAGAGACATGAAACTGAGTTTTAATCATATTATAAAAGCATTCCCAAACAGAGAAGAGTTCAGAGTGATCTCGTAACAGATACACCCAGGTACAACGAGAAAAGTCATCAATAAAAGTTACAAAATACAAACTACCCCGACCAATGGTTGGAGTAGGAGCCGGACCCCATACATCAGAATGGATGAGATCAAACGGGCTAGAGGAACTGCGAGCATGCTTGGGCGGGAAGGAGGAGCGGTGATGTTTGCCAAGTTGGCAGGCATCACAGTTGAGCGGAGGACTGGTTGGCGGTAAGTGGGGCAGAAGTTGTCGAAGAATGCGAGCAGGAGGATGTCCAAGGCGAAGATGCCATTGAAGCAGATCAGTAGAGGAGGAAGTGAAAGCGGACAGAGCGGAAACGTTGTCGAGGAAGTAGAGGCCGCCGCTCTCAGTCCCAGTAGCAATCGTCCGTTGGGTTCTCGGGTCCTGAAAGCAACAAGAAGTAGGAGTGAACACAACAGAGCACTGAAGTTGCTTGCATAAAGTAGTAACAGATAGAAGGTTGCAAGGAAACTTCGGGACATAGAGAGTGTCCACCAAGCGCAGCGATGGAGTGACTTGAACCATGCCTGTCCCACGAACCGGGGAAGGAGAACCATCCGCAACAAGGACAGGAGGCGACCGATCATGCGTTTCGAGAAGCGAAAAACATTGAGGATTGCCTGTCATATGATTTGTAGCACCAGAATCAATCAACCATTTACCTTGGATAGCGACATGAGCACTACCTGAGGTCGTTGCCACCGAAGCAGACGACCGAGAGGAGGGGTTCGGGGAGGTCGAAGTATCACCATATGGGCGCAGATGAGGATGTTTCTGCCAACAACGGTCAATGGTATGACCGGTACGACCACAGTGAGAACAGAGGAACCTGGACGGACCGCGCGCCCCAGAGTGGCTGCGGCCACTGTTGCTGCCGCGCTGAGTGTACTGAGCATAAGAGTCCTGCGGAGGAGGGGAGGATAACAGAGGGCGCTGGAGCAGAGAAGTAACGGCGGCTACGCGAGCGGCGGTGGCATCCAAGGTGGGAGACTCAGCTTCACCCAAGATCTGCTGGCGGATGAGATCAAAAGACTCGGGAAGTCGCAGAAGATAACAAACAACCAGGAGTTCCTGGAAGTGTTTGTGTTGCTGAGCCAAGTCTGCAGAGAAGGGGCGATTCTGGAGGATCTCAGCGCCAAGAGCCTGAACTTGCTGATAGGCTGCAGCGGGAGTCATGGACGAACGGGCGAAGAGATCCGCATAAAGAGTATAAATCCGGGAGGTCTGCGTCCCCTTGGAGTAAAGAGCAGCCAGATGAAGCCACGCGGCCTTTACCGTCTCATCATGACGGATGACGGGAAGGCACTCATCAGAGAGGCTATTAGCCAGCCATGTGCGGACAAGCGCATCACTCGCATCCCATTCGTCAAAGAGAGGAGAATTAGGAGGAGGCGGATCATCGGTAAGATGATGACGTTTGCGCTGAGAACGAAGGAGGAAAGTGAAAGAGACGCTCCAATCCGGATAGTTGGAGCCAACGAGCTTGGAAACAGTGCCCAGATTTCCGGAAGGAGTAGGGATAGAAGGCGGAGCCGGAGTGGCTGCAGGAGTGGTGGCAGTGGAATTGTCAGAGATATCCATAGAAGAAGACCGAAACCGCGCGGTTAGGAATCAAGCCGAAATCAAACCGGGCGGTTAAGAGAGAAGGGGAAAAACTGCAGCGGTCACGATGTCAGACACCAGCGGCTAGAGAAGCCACGACCAAGCCGCAGAGCCAAAACAGAGGGAAAGAGGTCGGGCGGTTGGAAGACAGACCGCACGAACGGGAGAGAAAGAGGAATCCGGCAAACAGGCCGGGGCGATAAGAAAGAAAAGAAGGAAGGCTGCGACAAGAACAGATCGCAAGCAGACAAGGAGAAGCAGGCCGCGCAGACAGGGCGCAGGCAAACAAGACAGGCCGCGGGAAGAAGAAGCAGGTCGCACGGCTAGAAAGGAGCACCGAATCAGAAGGCAGAGATCGAGTGCTCTAATACCATGTAAAAATAGAGAAGAACGCCTAGAAAAACAGGCCGGAAGCTTGAATAACTGAAATTTTCATTATCCAAAAGAATATCATTTACAAAGGTATGGCCTCCCTTTTATAGAATGGAGGAGATAGAGGAGAGTACAAACTAACAATGTGGGACTAAATAAATGTACAAAGACTGGGCGGTTTGACATGTACAGACCGCACAGTCCGCGCGGTTAGATAACAGGCTAACCGCCCGGACAGACCAGAAGAAGATGCCGTAGGAGACCGCAAGACTGCCAGACCGCCAGACCGCCAGACCGCCAGATGTACAAGTCGCTGGCGACAACCCGCAAGACCGCCGAACCATAGCCGCCACCAACTGGATATTCAGCCTGTCAGCCCCAGACCGCTAGACCGCGCGGTCTCCAGACCGCCATATTCAGACCGCCAGACCGCCTACTTTAACATGCATGAAGTGACTCCGGTAACTGAAGAGCCTTTGGTTGACATTACAAGTGAATTGGTTGTCATTGTACAACGATTTGGTATTTCCAATGAATATAAAAAAAAGAAATTAAACGAAAACTACAAGAATTTGTAGATCCATCAAGCACTCAAACAATTGAGCCACAGGGACAGTTAGCACGCATCAAATGTAGGCCAAGAGGCAGTTATAAGAAGTTCAATGATGATTGGAAGTCCACTAAACGTGACCCCTCACACTTTGAACATGTGTTGAAAGCTGAGGCTAACAAGAATTTTAAGAAACCGAGGCTGTCAGGAAAGCTAAATGCACGAAAGAGAACTAACGTTCGTCTGGAACATTCGACCAGAAACGATCATTTTCTGCGACAAATTCATGATCAATTGCCAAGTTATTTATCGGGCAATGTACTAGAAGTAGTGGATGTCCTTGGTGATGGACATTGTGGTTTTCGGGTTGTTAGTCTCGACTTGGATTTGGGGGACAATTGGGTACGGGTGCGGAAATCGCTTCATGTTGAACTTGAAAATTACAAGGAGTTTTATGAGGCAGTGTTCGGCAACAATAGAAGAAGGGAGTTGTTAACATCCCTTGAATGCACGGTGACTCCCGCACCACTTGAAAATTGGATGTCCCTACCTGATCTCGGGCTTGTAATTGCATCATGTTATAATGTGGGTGTGATAGAGCATTCATGTGATCAATGTTTTACATTTTTACCTCTTCGCTCTATGCCACCCACATTGCCCAAAATGATTTCTATAGGCTTCATCAATGGGAATCATTTCATTTTACTTAAACTAGCCGAAAATTCTCCATTGCCGCCATTATTCACACCTTGGACGAGGTATCATGACTCAATTGCAGAAGGATGGTTACATTGGTACGAGTCAAGAAATAAACTCTCGCGGCCGGGGGTGGATGACAATCCAACGACTTGATTGGAGTAATCTAGATCAAAAGAGGTATTCATGTACATTTTTCAACATGCAATACCATTACTATTTTTTCAACATACTCTTCATTCATGCATACAAAAATCTCTATGGACGGAAGGATTTTGATCACTTTTTGCACCGTATCGGATGCAATAGCATGTAAGCATATTTTTGTATATAAATTGTTAACATTGTTAATCCCTCTCATTAGTATAACTTTTATTACTTAATATTAGAAATATTTTCTTAATGCTCGCAGGTTTGCATTGAGGCCGATATGCCACGGTTACTAGGAGGAAGAAACGAGAGACTTATTTTGTTTTGTTGTTGCTTAAAATACATGTTATTTAAGCCAAAACTGTGAGATATTTTGATTTCTGATTTTGGTTTGTGGTTAGTGTTTTTGGTTTGTACTTAACAGTTTGGTTTGCACAACAGAAAATTCAAAAAAATTGGTTTTTTCGTATTTTGGTTTGCGACTAGCGAAAATGGATTTGCATTTAAGAGTTGCCTTTATTTATGCTTTTCAGCTTTTGTGCGAACTGCTAGCCGGTTTGCTTAGTAATTAGGTTGCCTTTTTATCTGTAATTATATTTTAAGATGTTCAAATTTAAAGGAGGCCGGTTAGAATATAATATATCTGTAATTATATTTTAATTTGAACCCGTGAAAAGGGCAAAGCCAAGCATTCCCTGCGCAGAGGCAGCACGCGCGCGCCACGCACGCCGATGACCACCATTGCCTCCTGCCGCTGATGCCGCCGCCGCCTCTGGACATCATCGGCCAACACCGTCGTTGGGCATCCTGCCCGGACTGCCCAGATCCCCCGGGAGCCACTTTCGTCATTTCGCTAAAATTGGTGATTCATATGACCGAAATGGAGCAATGACAGCTGATATTGACATAACATTACTTTCTATTTGGCTGCCCCTTGTTGTTTTCTAGTTTTTTCTAGTTTTGTTTCTGATGAGATTCCCCCTAAAATCCCTGAGTCAAATCGGAAATATCTTGGCCAAGGGCACAGAGGTAAGCCGACTTGACCAAGCGAGCCTCGCGCTCCAAGCAATGCTCGCCTCAAAGGCCAGAAAGCATCCATAAACGGGGGAGCACGGGCACCCAAGCAAACGCTCAGGAAGGATCACCACGAAGGAAGGGTCTCTGCCAGGCGCAGACGCACGAGCGCAGCGCACGCAACGCCCGTAACGCACGGGCACGCACGCTCGGCGTGCGAGCTCCCTGTGCGTGCGTGGGCGCCACCACCGGTGGCAACCCACGCCCCCTTCAGTCGACACCGCCGCCTCCGACCACCACCGCCTCCGACGACCGTCGGGCACCCCGCCCGGGCCGCCCCAACCTCCCGGGAAGCACTTTCGTCAATTCGCTAAATTTGGTGATTCAGGTGACTGAAACGGAGTGACGCCATTCGGCAGCACAAATTCCTTCTCAACCCAATTACTAACATATCTCTCCAGAAAACTATAAATAGGTCATCATGCTTTCATTTGAAGCAAAACAACTCCAGAGGCAAGAGAGAGTTCTGAGGTTTTCCGGCAAGATCATGAACTTACACCGATCCTCCGCTTAGGAATTCGCTCCTCTCCTCTTCTTCGGCAAAGGCTCTGTGGATTTAGCCAAATTTTCACTTCGGAACGCTCCCATTGAGGTTCTGTGGACTTAGCCAAATTTTCAAGCTGGAACGTTTTCATCGAGGTTCTTTTAACTTAGCCAAATTTCCAAGCCAAAACGCTTCCATCGAGGTTCCGTGGACTTAGCATTTTTCCAAGGCCGAAGCGCTTCCATTGATGCTCCGAAGATTTAGTTTCATTTTCTCATTTTTGTACTTTACAATTATAACGGTGAAGCGACCTGTCGCCCTCCGAGATCAAATCTCAATCTCTGTAAACTCAAAGGAACTAGTGAATTTTGGCTCGACACATATCCAACCACGTGATTTTTCACCCTTTCAAAGTCTCGTGTCATTTGTTGCTATTTACTTTGACTGTTTGCTCGCTCGGCCCAATTCCGAGCTAAGACGGTTCAATTTCTCCACATCGAGGAAAGATCGGGTGACTCGCAACAGTTTGACGTCGTCTGTGGGAAGGTGTTCCCAAAAGCTCTGACAAATCTATAAATGACAACACCAGAAGCAATGGAGAAGAGAAGCACACGAATTGCTAGTGACGCGACACTAGAGGAGCGCGCCAGTCCATCCCCCGTCGAATCGCCCGCAGAAAACGCCTTACTTCTGGGTGGATCCACCGTCACCGCATCCCAAGCATCGAGGGAAAGATGCAAGCGCCTGGTAAAGGAGTGACACACAAAGGCACTCACCTTGCTAAGAAGCTTAAGGGCTCACCGCACTCCCGACATGGATATCGCTCCTAAAGTTCAAACATTGTCGATCCCAAGTCAGATAATGCCTGAAGACACTGCCTGCCCGAAGGATCCCGTCACGGATGAGTGGTTCGACACCAATGTCTCCACACATCTAAAATTGCTCGACGGGCTTCCTCGGCACACGCAAGAAAATTCTCGTTCAACAAAAGAGGCCATCGCTCAGTCCGATAGAGAACTCACTCACGAGGAAGTGAGGCGCATGATCGAAGAGGAATATAGACATGGGGGGCACCAAAACACGAACGAGCTTCCTGCGGCTCGTCCGCCCCTTATACGGAGGCGGGTTAGCTGCCCGAGGTTCAACGACTACTCAGGCGGATGCGGGTCAGCGGACTGGCTCGCTCGTCGGCCAGGCGGACACGGGTTGGCCCGCTCGCTCACCAGGCGGGCGCGAGCTGGCTTTTCCGGCTCACCCGTCTGGTCTGGGCTGGCGCGAGCTAGCCTATATCGAGGGCCCTTCTTCTGCCTTGTTGGACTCACTCGGCGAACACTGGGTTGTATACGGAGAGGCGCTGGGCTTCGAATCAAGTGCCGTCAAAAACGAGATTTGCGATTTTCTTCTGATCCTTGGCGGCGACCGAGGGATTTATTTTCTTCTCCTCGATCGATCCAGCAATGGAGGCCGACTTCTCGATTTCCTGTTTCGATCCTGATCGAAGGTAGCGGCAAGAGGAAAACCTCTGAAATCGGGAGCGGCAAGAGAAAAACCTCTGAAATCGGGAGCGGCGGCGGGACGCGACTCTTCCAGAAACTCTGGCGGCCAAAACCTCCAGGCGGTGGCGTTAACTCCTTCTAGATCGAGACAGCGACGAAGACTGGATCTCGCAGAAGCGGAGACGGTGGTATCGCAAAAACGAGAAGAAAAGGCTACAGGCTCCTCCTCGATTCCGATTACAGCGGCAGCGAGAGAGAAAAAAAAACGCAGAAATCGGTAATTTCGGGAGTGAGCAACTAGGACAAAGATTTCGAGATTGATGTGTTGCTCGAAACATCCTGAGTGTAGATCAAAGTGGAATCCACTACCCGTTGCCCTTAGCTATGTTTATATAGACAAATCCTAGACTTAATACGGGTATCGGATATCCCGGTATCCAGAACGACCCATTAAACCTCTGAGCCCATTATATATCCAAATATACATTAACAAAAATTATCTCAAAAATAATTTAGAGGCTCGCAAGGTCCTCAGTCCTCATTCAATGTATTGGCATATGTGAATGGCTGACATGCAAGATTATAAGCTGACTTTTTATCTGTAATTATATTTTAAGATTTTCATATCTAGAGGGTGGCCGGTTAAAATATAATATATCTGTAATTATATTTTAATTTATAATTATATTATAAGTTTTAAAATATTAAATTAAAAATATAGGCCGGCAGCTGGGGATGATGATTCAGGAGTAGGACTAGGAGAACTGCGGCCTTGGCGTCCGCCGCTATAGTAACCGAGCGAACTATCGTTCGGCGGATCAAACACTAACTGTTCGGCGATTCTCAATCGTTGTTTGGAGATTGTCGGTAGAGTTTTGATTGTCGTCCATCAATACGCGAGATCAGCCGATCAAAGTTCGTCGTTCGCCGACAACTTTGTTTATTTTTATTTCACCTTGTTGTAATAAATAATATACTTGGAATTTTGTTATGTGCAAGCTGTTGGGAAAAATAGCACAATCCCGACCAGGGCACCTGTAGCGGATTTACAAGCAAGACAAATACAAGCACAGCAATAATAAAGTGACACAACAATTTTTAACGTGAAAACCCAATAAGATGAAAACCACGGGACTATCAGCGTCCACCCTTGAAAGCCCCCACTATAAGGCGTGAAAATCACGCACAACAAATTACAGGGCTTTCACCACCGCCACATACACAAGGCACAATTTCCACCATCGATCCACAACGGATCACCACCACCTACACAAGGTACCAGTTCCACAAAGGAATACAAAAATCTCTCCTTGCTGCAAAAGCATAAATCTCTTCTCCCACAATCACACAAGGATTGACAAGGGAAAAACAAGCGAGAAATCAAGAAACCATTACCCAATTGATTGAAAAATCCGTTCCGAATGCCGCAAAGGAGAAAGGCTACACAAAGCCCCTTCTTCTTCAGAATCCGACGATCCGATCTTCGATACTCTTCTCCGAGATCTTCTCTTGATCTTCCTCCACTCAAATCTCTCTTGGAATGAATCTTTTGGCCTTGGAATTGGCTTCCATTTATAGCCCAAAACAAATACTACCTAACCCCAAAAATGGTGGTAGGTGTTACCTAACACCTAATTTGGTGTTAGGTACCACCTAACTCCAAATTGTGCTCATTTCAACTCGGTTATGGAGCGCTGCTCGACGAACCCTGAGCCCAGACAGCTCCAACATCGCTCCGGCCTCCAAACATAAACATCACGAGCAGCTACAAGCGTGCCCGATAATTTTTACCGACTCGTATGGGAACCACACCCTAACAAACTCCCCCTTCACATCGAGTCGGGAGAAACCGCCATCCCGGCGATTCTCACACATGTCTCAAACTTCCCTCGGGTCACTACCTTGGTCAGCATGTCCGCCCCATTATCATCGGTGTGAACCTTCAGTAGCTCGAGCTCCTTCTTCTCCACAACATCACGTATCCAATGATACCGTGTGTCGATGTGTTTCGACCTTGAATGGAACATGGAGTTCTTTCCCAAGTGGATGGCACTCTGGCTGTCACACATCAACATATAACGATCCTGAGTGAAACCAAGTTCTCTGACAAACCTCTTCATCCAGAGCAACTCCTTTCCTGCCTCAGTTACAGCAATGAACTCAGCCTCTGTTGTTGACAGTGCCACACACTTCTGCAGTCTCGATGCCCACGAAACTACTCCCCCTACAAATAGCATCAGGTACCCGAACGTAGATTTTCTAGAGTCCAGATCTCCAGCCATATCAGCATCAGCATAGCCCAGAAGCTCGGGCTCACTGCCTCCAAATCTCAAACTCAGATCTGTAGTCCCCTGCAGATACCTCAGAATCCACTTCACCGCGCTCCAGTGTTCTTTCCCAGGGTTGAAGAGAAATCTGCTCACAACACCAATAGCATGAGCAATGTCTGGATGCGTGCACACCATAGCATACATAAGGCTTCCCACTGCAGACGCATAAGGCGCCTTCTGCATAGCCTCTTTCTCCTCCGGTGTGTTGGGGCACTGATTAGCGGTCAACTTGAAGTGAGCTGCAAGTGGCGTGCTCACCTTCTTCGCCTGATCCATAAAAAAACGTTGCAACACTTTGCGGATATACCGCTCCTGGGATAACCAAAGGAATCTGGTGCCCCTGTCCCTGCGAATATGCATCCCCAGAATAGTCTTCGCGGGACCCAGATCCTTCATCTCAAACTTTGAACTCAACTGCCGCTTTAATTCAGTAATGCGCGGAGTCTTCTTCCCGATGATCAGCATGTCGTCGACATAAAGTAGCAGAATGACAAAGTCTTCAGGAGCATACTGCTTCACAAACACGCAGTGGTCTAGGGTGGTCTTTGTGAAGTCGATCTCCCCCATAAAAGTCTCTAACTTCCGATACCATTGTCGTGGGGCCTGTTTCAACCCGTACAGACTTTTCTTCAAGCGGCATACATATCCTTCTTTACCCCTGATACAGTAGCCATCAGGCTGCTCCATGTACAGCTCCTCTTCAAGATCGCCATGTAGAAAAGCGGTCTTCACGTCCATCTGCTCCATCTCCAAGTCTAGCCTCGCAGCGAGGCCTAGCACAACTCGAATGGAGGACATTTTCACTACGGGCGAAAATATCTAATCAAAATCAATGCCCTGTCTTTGTGCAAATCCCTTTACTACCAACCTGGCTTTGTAATGAGGAGGTGTAGGAGAAGCACCCTCCTTCAACCTGAAGATCCACCTGTTCTTCAAGGCCTTCTTGCCCTTCGGCAACCGCACCAGGTCGTAGGTATGATTTGTCCGTAGTGATTGCATCTCCTCTTGCATCGCTGCCATCCAGTGGTGCCTCTCCGCGCTCTCTACTGCTTCAGAATAGCTCTCCGGCTCCCCTACATCAGTTGGTAGAACAAACTCTGACGCAGAATATCTGGCGGGCGGATGCCTAGCTCGATCTGATCTCTTCAACACAGGCTCAGGAGCTGGTGCAGGCTCCTCTTCTGTAAGCTCCTCAGCAGCTCCTGGCTCCTCAACATCATCTTCAGCACCCTGTGCTGGAACTGGCTCCACAGTCTCCTCAACATGGTCATCACTACCAATAGGCAACTCAGCAGAACGTGAGTCACTCCCAGACTCACCTATTTTCTCCAGATCACCTCCAGTTTGTTCCTTGCAGAACACTGCATCTCGACTCTGTACTAACTTCTTCGCCACCGGATCAAAGAATCTATATCCGAGCTCACCATTATGACCATAGCCCAAGAAAATGCACTTCCGGGTCTTCGATTCCAACTTCGATCGTTCGTCCTTGGGAATGTGGACGAAGGCTCTGCAGCCAAAGACCCACAAATGACTATAGGATGGGTCCTTCCCATACCAGACTCGATCTGGAACATCCTCATCCAAAGGATAGCTCGGCGAGATGTTGATGACATGCGTCGTAGTCAAAAGAGCCTCACCCCGAAACATCTCTGGCAGCTTGGACTCAGAAAGCATGCATCGCACCCTCTCCATCAATGTCCGGTTCATCCTTTCAGCAACACCATTCAGTTGTGGTGTTTTCGGGGGGGGTCTTCTCATGACGAATCCCGTGGTCCTTGCAATACTCATCAAATGGACCCACGTACTCTCCCCCGTTGTCAGAACGGATACACAACAGCTTCTTTCCAGATTGGCGTTCTATCTCAGCATGGAACCTTCTGAAGGTCTCAAGTACCTGGTCTTTGGTCTTCAACGAATAGACCCAAACCTTTCTCGACCAGTCATCAATAAAGGTCACAAAATACTGAGCTCCCCCTCGTGTTGGGACCTTCATAGGCCCGAAGATGTCTGTGTATACGAGCTCCAATGGCTCAGATCTCCTGGTGGACTGATGACGACGGAATGAAACCCGATTTTGCTTCCCCGCCATACAGTGCTCACACCTCTCCATGTGATCGGCCGATAGGTCACTGAGTAGCTTCTTCTTCTGTAGGCAGTCCAAGCCCTTCTGGCTAATATGAGCCAGTCTCATGTGCCACAGGGAAATGGATCCCTCATCTCTCACGGAGTTCGCATGTGGATCTTCAGGCCTCCCCTCCATGTAATAAAGGTCGGACTCCCTATAGCCCTTGGCCATAACCAGCGATCCTCGAACTAGCTTCCAGAAATCACCACCAAAGATACTTGTATGTCCTTCATCTCCAAGCTTCCCCACGGAAAGTAGGTTGAAACGAATATCGGGCACGTGTCGCACGTCCCGCAAAATAAGTAACACTCCAGTGCTCGTCTTCAGATGCACATCTCCACGTCCCAGCACCTTGGATGTATTCCCGTTGCCCATTCGTAACACCCCGCATTCATGGGTGGTGTACGTGGTAAAAAGCTCCCGATTGTGGGAGACGTGCGCAGAAGCACCTGAATCTACAATCCATCTCCTGTCGTCACAAGAGAGCGCTGCCGTGATTTCATCACCTGTTGGGGCTGCGGTCCGGAATCGCCCCCGCGTTGCGGCGCTATGCGGTAATGGCTTAACTAGCTGCCCCGTCCCCGGTCAAAATCTTTGATATAAAGATTAGTATGCGCCTTTGACCTTCAGGCCGGTCTTTTGGTGCAGTTGGTAGCGCTAAGTCCTCTCAAGTGGTGGAGATGCGGGGTACGGGTTCGAAACCCCGGGGTCGTTTCCCGGGGGGGATTGTTGGGGCTGCGGTCCGGAATCACCCCCGCGTTGCGGCACTATGCGGTAATGGCTTAACTGGCTGCCCCGTCTCCGGTCAAAATCTTTGATATAAAGATTAGTATGCGCCTTTGACCTTCAGGCCGGTCTTTTGGTGTAGTTGGTAGCGCTAAGTCCTCTCATCACCGACAATGACAACATCGTCCTCATCACTGGAGACAACCGCGACAGTGTGGCTCTCCTCCTTGGCCTCAGTCGCCACACCCTTCTTCTGCTCATTCTTCCAGGCATAGCAGAACTTTTTGATGTGCCCCTTCTTGTGGCAGAAATGACACTCCACGTTCTGATATCGTGAACGTGACTTCCCTCTGCTCTGGCTTCTTTCCTCCT
Source organism: Platanthera zijinensis (assembly GCA_039513925.1). Lineage (NCBI taxonomy): Eukaryota > Viridiplantae > Streptophyta > Magnoliopsida > Asparagales > Orchidaceae > Platanthera > Platanthera zijinensis. The sequence goes on along the minus strand of CM077081.1, from coordinate 240,947,673 downwards.
TCCGTCCTCGACTCTTGCTCCTGCCTCTCCCCCTGGTTTCCGTAAACAGAACATCAGCTCGTGATGAAGAGCCCGACGTCCCTTGAGAATTCCGTCTCACCTCTTCGTTCAAGATCCCACTCTTAGCGATCTCCATGGTGATAATCCCCTGGGGTGAAGAGTTGATCAGTGCAATCTTGACCATCTCCCAAGAGTCCGGAAGGGACTTCAACAGCCACAGCGTATTGACCTCATCCTCAAATGTCACCTTCATCGTCGTCAACTGATCAATGATTCCTTGGAACTCATTGACATGATCCATGATCGATGAGCCTTCCTGGTAGCGGAACTCTCCAAGCTTCGTCAGCAAAGCCAGCTTGTTGATGCCAGTGCTCTTGGCATACAATGTTTCTAGAGTTCTCCATAGCTCCTTCGCATCCGTGATGCTAGCCACGTGGTTGTAGACGTTCGGCTCCACGAACCGTTTAATGAAACCACAGAGCTTCCGGTGCTCCACCTGCCATTTAGCAGGATCCATATCCTTCGGCATCTCTTCGAAGATAGGGCATGTCAGCCCTTGATGTAGATTAGATCCTCCATAAGCAAGTGCCACTGATGATAATTTGCTCCATTCAACTTGACCATCTGTTCTGAAGTCAATTCCATCTTGCTAAACCAATCGGCCGGACTGACCACAGTTCTCTGAGCGTGACTCTCTCACGATAAGTCACTGAAGAGGATAGCAAGAGGACCAATGGTTGTAAACTACCGCACTCAATGCCAAACCTGAGAATACAATCGCCTCGTCTCGAAATCACAAAAGGTCAGCCCAGTATCGGCCCTGTTCTGACTACTGACCAGCAACCTCCCTCTGATACCACTTGTTGGGAAAAATAGCACGATCCTGACCAGGGCACCTGTAGCGGATTTACAAGCAAGACAAATACAAGCACAACAATAATAAAGTGACACAACAATTTTTAACGTGGAAACCCAATAAGGTGAAAACCACGGGACTATCAGCGTCCACCCTTGAAAGCCCCCACTATAAGACGTGAAAATCATGCACAACAAATTACAGGGCTTTCACCAGCGCCACATACATAAGGCACAATTTCCACCATCGATCCACAACGGATCACCACCACCTACACAAGGTACCAGCTCCACAAAGGAATACAAAAATCTCTCCTTGCTGCAAAAGCATAAATCTCTTCTCCCACAACCACACAAGGATTGACAAGGGAAAAACAAGCGAGAAATCAAGAAACCATTACCTAATGGATTGAAAAATCCGTTCTGAATGCCGCAAAGGAGAAAGGCTACACAAAGCCCCTTCTTCTTCAGAATCCGACGATCCGATCTTCGATACTCTTCTCCGAGATCTTCTCTTGATCTTCCTCCACTCAAATCTCTCTTGGAATGAATCTTTTGGCCTTGGAATTGGCTTCCATTTATAGGCCCAAAACAAATGCTACCTAACCCCAAAAATGGTGGTAGGTGTTACCTAACACCTAATTTGGTTGTAGGTACCACCTAACTCCAAATTGTGCTCATTTCAGCTCGGTTATGAAGCGCGGCTCGACGAACCCTGAGCCTAGGCAGCTCTAACATCGCTCCGGCCTCCAAACATAAACATCACGAGCAGCTACAAGCGTGCCCGGTAGTTTTTACCGACTCGTATGGGAACCACACCCTAACACAAGCTATTCGGCGAAAGGTAGTCGGTGCACCTACCGAACAGGTACATATTTTCCTTTTTATTATCTTTGGGTATGATGGGGTTCTCTCTGAAAAATCCTGAGTCAGGCCATGGAGGACCAAGAGGTCGCGCGAAAATGAGCGGCCGAAACCAACACGATCGGACAAGACGCGCGCAGAAAGTCGCGCTCCCCACGAAGGCTCGAAAGCACCTGAGAAAAGGGCAAAGCCAAGCGCGCCCCCGCACGGGCGACACGCGCGCCGATGACCACCACTGCCTCCGACCTACGGTGCCTCCATTAGTCGCCGCCTCTGGCCATCATCGGCCAACGCCGTCGTTGGGCACCCTGCCCGGACCGCCCGGGAGGCACTTTCGTCATTTCGCTAAAATCGATGATCCATATGGCCGAAATGGAGCAACGACAGCTGATATTGACATGGCATTACTTTCTATTTTGCTGCCCCTTGTTGTTTTCTAGTTCTTTCTAGTTTTGTTTCTGATGAGGTTCTCCCTGAAATCCTTGAGTCAAACTGGGAATATTTCGGCCAAGGACACGGAGGTAAGCCGATCCGACCAAGCGAGCCCACGCTCCAAGCCGTGCTCACCTCAAAGTCCAGAAAGCATCCCTAAAGTGGGGGGGGTGCAAACGAAGCACCGACACCCAAGCAAACGCGCAAGAAGGACCACCCCGACGGAAGGGGCTCATCCAGGCACAAACGCACGAGCGTCCGTAAAGCGTGGGCACGCATGCCCCGCGCATGAGCTCCCTGTGCGTGCGCGGGCGCCACCGCCGGTGGCAACCCACGCCGCCTCCAGTCGCCACCGCCGCCTCCGACCATCACCGCCTCCTGCCACCGTCTGACACCCCGCCCGGGCCGCTCAAACTGCCCCGGGGGCACTTTCGTCATTTCTCTCAATTTGGTGATCCAGGTGACTGAAATGGAGTGTCTCCATTCGCCAGCACAAATTTCTTCCCAACGCAATTACTGACGTATCCCTTTAGAAAACTATAAATAGGTCATCATGTCTTCATTTGAAGCAAAATAACTCTTGAGGCAAGAGAGAGCTTTGAGATTTTTCGGCAATACCATGAACTTAGGCTGATCCTCTGCTTAGGAATTCGCTCCGCTCCTCTTCTTGCGTGAATGCTCTGTGGACTTAGCCAAATTTTCAGGCCGGAACGCTCCAATCGAGGTTCCGTGGACTTAGCCAAATTTCTAGGCCAGAACGCTTCCATCGAGGTTCCGTGGACTTAGCCAAATTTCCAGGCAAGAATGCTTTCATCGAGGTTCCGTGGACTTAACATTTTTCCAAGGCTGAAGCGCTTTCATTGATGCTCCGAAGACTTAGTTTCATTTTCTCATTTTAGTACTTCGCAATTATAACGGTGAAGCGGCTTGTCGCCCTCCGAGATCAAATCTCAATCTCTCTAAACTCAAAGGAAATAGTGAATTTTGGCTTGACACAAATCCAGCCACGTGATTTTTCACTCTTTCAAAGCCTCGTGTCATTTGTTGTTGTTTACTTTGACTGTTTGCTCTCTCGGCCCAATTCCGAGCTAAGACGGTCAAATTTCTCCAGATCCGGGAAAGACCAGGTGACTCACAATAGTTTGACGTCATCTTTGGGAAGGTGTTCCCAAAAACTTTGACAAATCTATACATGACAACACCAACAACAATGGAGAAGAGAAGCACACGAATTGTCAGTGGCGCAACACTAGAGGAGCGGGCCAGTCCATCCCCCGCCGAATTGCCCGCAGGAAACGCTTTACTTCAAGGTGGATCCACATTCACCGCATCCCAAGCATCGGGGGAAGGATGCATGCGCCTGGTAAAGGAGTGACGCGCAAAGGCACTCACCTTGCTAAGAAACTTAAGGGCTCACCACACTCCCGACATGGATATCGCTCCTAAAGGTCAAACACTGTCGATCCCAAGTCAGATAATGCTTGAAGACACTGCATGCCCGAAGGATCCCGTGACGGATGAGTTGTCTGACACCAATGACTCCACACACCTCACATTTCTCGACAGGCTTCCTCGGCACACGCGGGAAAATTCTCGTTCAACAAAGGAGGCCACCGCTCAGGCCGATAGAGAACTCACTCACGAGAAAGTGAGGTGCAAGATCGAAGAGGAATATATGCATGGGGGGAACCAAAACACGAACGTGCAACGCCCGATCCACCTCATCACCCTGCTAACTCCACTGATCCTAGCATATCATAATCTGTCGGGGATCAAACTCCGTTACTTCAAGATGTTTGACGGGACATGAAATCCTCTGGAGCACAGCAGACGCTTTATAATCGTCATGCACATGTACAATGCCTATATGATTCTGCACCTAGTTAAAATAGTGATCCTAGTACAAGAATGAAGCTAATTAAAATTGATACAAGTGTATCATTATCTCTTTATCATTCGATTGAGAAAATACTATATAAATTAAGCCTATATGATTTTGTACCTACTTATACTCCTTGTGTTGCAATTATAAAAATTTGCAAAAAATACTGGTGAATCTACTGATCAACATAGATATGCTCATGGCCGGAGCTACCCCTGGGCACGGTAGGGCACGTGCCCGACCGGTTTTTTCCCGTCGTAGCTCCCTGCTCTGGCTCCGGCTCCCGTCGCCGCTACTCCGGCTCCCGTCGCCGCTAAATTAGGTTTTTTCTTCTTCTTTTTCACTGTGAAATCTGGACTAATTTCAGTCCAGATTTCTGTGAAAACTGGACAGATTTCAGTTCAGATATCTTTGCAAAAAAAAAAATCCGGGACGCTGCCCCCGAACCCCCGAATTGACAGTACTTAGATTGTGCACGTGCGACTTCAAAATCCTAGTTCCGCCACTGGATATGCTCAAATGATATGATCATTATTTTATATTTTTGATCATACTAAGCCAACATTTCTCATGTCATATATAGATTAAGTAGATATACTAAAAATCTGAGTTGTGAACAATGAATAACACTCGCAAAGATATTTAAATACCTTTGAGGGACTATTAATTATAGATTAGTATATATATGCTTCCCGAATCACTAAGAGGGTATTTAGATGCCAATTGAGTAACTGATTCGTTAGATGTTATGTCTAAAAATTGATATTTGATGTTGCGGAGAGGTTGTAGGAGGGCAAGTTTATAGGTGTTGACGATGATAGATTTCATTACATGCTTCCCGAAAGTAGCTAATTTAAGAATCCAATCTCTTCACAAATTGACTTCCACAATGCATATCTCTATGAACTTAAATTGTCTTTGTATGCTTAGATATCATCATCGGGATTTGCAATTGCACGTGAGAGCTGTAATAGTCTTTTTTGCTTTCCTCTTCACTTTTTCCAACACAGAAAACTTCTAAATCGTAAAAGTGTGAGTGAATGAATCACGTATTTTATGGAAACATTTTTCCAATAAGAAAACTTCAAATGTAGACACTTTCAAGGGATGATAAAAACACATTCAACAAGCACACAACATTGTAAACATAAGCAACCCCCCCAAAACAACAACTCTTTAAGGGGATGATAAAAACGCATGCAAAAAACACATAATAAGATAAACATAAGCAGCAACCCCCAAAACAACAACGGTAATAAAAAAACTCGACCCCTCCACCCACGAGATGTGGAAATAGATCCAGCAGGCCAATAAGATATTTCTGAAAGCTACGACAATGTTGCTCAAATACCGATCACGTGCAAACTTGGGAACAAATGCAGTACATCGCCGTGTTGCAGCTCCCACCTATAGCACTTGGGAATTCGCCTTTACAAGTTATTGCACAATTTCTGCTGCTGAAGCAAGGCCACCTGAAAATTAAGCTCTTCATATAGCACACCGTCCCGGCCTTCACGACTGCCTCCGCCCTCACATCTTTGTAAAGACAATCAAATTTGTAAACATGTAACTATTCATAAAGACGAATATATAGAGAGAATAAAAAATACCGGAAGAGCCGAGGAGAAGCAGGACGAGCACGAGTGCTGGGAGATTTCTCTTGATGAACTCCATGGATGTTTGTTGTACAACCGCTTGCTTCTTTTTTACTAATGCTCCTCCCCTCATCATGGGTTGTTTATATAGGGAAACTTAATGAAGTTTTGGGCTATGATTTATGTACTCCAAATATGTATTTTTAACATAATAATAAACAATTAATGACCGAAATTAAACTTAACCCGGCCAGTACTGTATATAATTTAACCATGTTTAATTATTTTTATTCAAAGTCCAGCTAATGTTGAGAATGCAAAACTCTCTGTCTCTCTGTTATTCCTTTTTTTTCTAGTTATTTTTTTCATTATGTTAGTCTTTAATTATATTTTAAGTTTCCCATATATGTAGAAATTCCTGAAACAATGACATATTAGTTAGAAACTCTTTTCTATTTTGTTACAACCATTATTTCAGTATTTTGTTTCTATTTTTTTCAGAAGGATGAATGAGGGCATTCTGGGAGAGCAGTTTGCATACAATTATGATGTAATAAAAAAAATATTTTTATTACAAATATAGCCATCAAAATGAGTTTTATTAAAAAAAATGTCATTTAGAACATATAAATTGGTGCACTTTGTAGGGACCCCCCTATAAATCAAAGAGTCCAAGCTCGGGTACCTTACGTAACATTTTGATTTTCAGACTCAGTTGCTTAAGTCTGGGGAGGATTCAGAGGGGGGGTAATATGTAAGTGTTGCTCGAAGCATCCGTATGAGGATCTAGGTGGAATCCCCTACCCGTTGCCCCTAGGTGGATATAAATAGGCAAAACCCTTAGGAGTTACTACGGGTATGGGTTAACTGTGTACCCGACACGACCCGTTAAGCCTCCGAACTCATTATTGTCCAAATATACACTAACAATCTCCTCCTATATTTGTGACAAATAACGTATACGTTTCGGAGTGCTGAAAGTGGAAGTACCAAAAATAAATTTTAAACTTAACACATTTCTATAAGAGTTATCACAGTTTTTAAAGAAAACATAAACATGAATTTTAAACAAAAACCATAATACATCTAAAGAAAAATGTGCTACTCAACAATAAATAAGTCTGGAAAACAATAAAATGACTACAGATAAACGTGTAACAATTCTACTCAGAGAGTAGATCATCATCATCTATGTCAAAATCCTCTTTTTCTCCTCCATCTTCACTAGTGTCTGCAAGGAATTTCATGAGTCAGACTCTATGAATTCATAAACATATGCAGTGACATAACGAAGTAAACTAGCTCTACCTAAATGAGCTTAGTACTTGTAGCAGTAGTGAAGTAACACTGTCAGCATCTCTATCCAGTCTAGCTAGGACCAGTCAGGTTTTGATTTTAATAAATCAAACGTTGTTATCTTACTCATTAGTGACCACTATGTACCTCATCATATGATTTGGCACACCGTCATTTGCAACATTATCAAATGTGGAATAATGTGTTATGATCACTAATATTAGATTAACTCGTACAACGACTTTCTATTCCCAATTGAATAATTCTCAAATAAGCTTACAATGAGAAAGACGTTAAGTCATCAGGTATGGAATGACTAGCATCTAACCATCTTGAGCTTTCATCAAGAAATTATTTGGGGTTTTCAGTCTGTTATTAGATGCTTGAATGTTGCGACTATAGGTTCTTACCCTAAAACATAAACATTGGAGAAAGTTTCATATTTCTATGAACTTTAATCTCATCTCCCCCAATGTTTTTATTGTGAGAACTCTATTTAAGCTCTTTGTCAAGGCGTCTGCAATATTATCTTTTGACCTCACATCAACGAGGTTCACAATCCCTTGACTCGTAAGAGAGTTCAACCAGGCTTGTTTCATCCGTAGTTGCCTTCTTTTGCTATTGAACAAAGTGTTCGTAGCAATCGTTTTAGTAGCCTGATTATCGCAGAAAATTGCAACAGAACTCAACTTCAGACTCGACAATGGAATGTCCATCACCAAATCTCTTATCCACTCTGCTTCTTCTTCTGCTGAAGCTAGAGCGTAAAGTTCAGATTCCATAGAAGATAGTGAAATACATGATTGCCTCTTGGACTTCCAGGCTACAGCTGCTCCTCCTAGTGTGAATATAAATCCACTAGTGGACTTGCTGTCATTTAATTCTGAGCACCGGCCATGATGCATCAGAATATCCTTCCAAAACTGGAGGATGACCATGGTAACATAAATCATACTTTTGGGTGTGCTTTAGGTATCGCATCAGCCTATCGAGGGCATCCAAATGGTCTTGGCTAGGATTACTAGTGAATCTGCTTAACATGCCGACCGTAAAGGCCATGTCAGGTCTTGTGCAGACCATAGCATATATGAGACTACCAATCAGTTTAGCATAATCTGACTGTCAAATCGCAGCTCCATCATTGGGCTTCAAGTGATTATTGTAATCGTAAGGTGTCTCCACTGCTCTACGTCCACTGTATCTCCACGTGTCCAACAAGGACTTTATGTAGTGGCTTTGACTTAGGAAAATGCCATTTTTCCCAAAGCTCACTTGCATGCCTAGAATAGTCTCAGCTACACCTAGGTCTTTAATGTTAAACTCCTTCATTAGTTCTGACTTAACATTATCCACTACGGATTGATCAGAACCAAGAATCAGCATATCATCCACGTACAAGCATATTATAGCGACTTTGTTTGATCTATGAAGTATGTAAAGACATTTGTCCGAGAGACTCGACATGAATCACATGTTCCTTACACTATAGTCAAACTTCTCATGCCATAATTTTGGAGCTTGTTTTAGTCCGTATAACGATTTGATTAACTTACAGACCTTATTTTCGTGACCGTCTACTATGAAGCCTTCAGGTTGGCTCATGTATATTTCTTCGGTCAGATCTCCATTCAAAAACGCAGTCTTAAAATCCATTTGATGAACAATAAAGTTCTCAATAGGCGCAATAGCAAGGAGTATCCTAATGGTTGCTAAGTGACACACTGGTGAATATACATCAAAGTAATCCACCCCACTAACTTGGTGAATATACACTAGGCGCTCTTTATACTTAGCTACGCTACCATCAGGATTGTGCTTCTTTTTCAGAATCCACTTACACCTTATAGTTTTAGCCTCTCTTGGCTTATCAACCAACGTCTAGGTGTTGTTCTGAAGTAGAGAATTCATCTCTTCATCAATGGCTTCTTTCCAGAGTAGTGAATCCCTTGATCTCATCGCATCCTTATAGGTGGATAGATCGGCCTCAACATGATAAGTGACAAAGTCACTACCAAAGGTTCTGGGAGTTCGCTCTCTCACCGAAGTCCGTCTAGACTCTAGGACACTACTGTCTACCGGGACTGAATAGGAGGTGCTCGGTATTGATTAAGGGTCTTCCTCAGTAATAGTTGCTTGCATACCTTGGATTGTCAGGTTTTTATCCTTAAGGAACTTTTCCTCAAAGAACACTGCATCCCTTGATTCAATAATTATATTATTAGACAGGTCTAAGAATCTATCTGCAGCACTATCTTCAGCACAACCTAAGTAGACACACGTGTTGGTCCTAGGTCCAAGTTTAGACCGTCTAGGGTCAGAGACCCTGACATAGGCTATGCAGCCCCGGGTCTTAAGTCTAGTTAAAGACAGGGGTCTCTTAAACCAAAGCTCGTAGAGTGTGACGTCTAACTTAACATGAGGAACTTTGTTTATAATATTATTTGCAGTTAAAACTGATTCTCCCCAATAGGCAGTAGGCATGCCAGCAATGAGGAGCATAGAGTTTAACATTTTTATCAACGTTCTATTCTTTCTCTCGGCTATACCATTTGACTGGGGTGAGTAAGGAGCAGTGGTTTCTGCTATGATCCCTTGAGAGGCAAGGAAACCCCGGAACTCACTTGACATATATTCTCCTCCTCTGTCACTTCTAAACCTCTTAATTCTCATATCTAGTTGGTTCTCTACCCTGGTTTTGAAAAGACAAAACTTTGCAAACGCTTCATCTTTAGTTTTAAGAAGATAGATGTGACAAAACCTAGAACAATCATTTATAAACGTGATCATATACTTCCTTCCACCTCGGGTGACAAAGCTTTTAAAGTCATATATATCAGAATGTATAAGCTCTAGCGGTGTTGTGCTCCTAATAACCGCACTAAAAGGTTTCCTAGTGATCTTAGTCTGAGCACACACATCATATTTCTCATGCGATGACTTAGTGTCTAATGTGATCTGGTGAGTTCTAGCTATTTGGAATATTTTTCTATAGTTCACGTGTCCTAGTATCTCGTGTAGAGTCTTAGGGATAACTAAGTTTGTTTGAACTTGTTGAACTAACTCGGTTGCTAGACTTAGTCGGTACATTCTATTTTGGGCGTATGCATAACCAAAATAATGTGAGTTAACTTATATAGTTACTCTACCACTATAAAAAGTTAAAAGACAACATATCAGCATCACAAAGTAAATTAATAGACACTAATTTAGCAGGTATTGCATAAATAAATTTAATATTTTCCAAAATTAAAATTTTACTTGAGTAGAGCACCAAGGTAGCATTCCCAATATGGGTCACCTTGGTTTCTCCTCCATTGCAGTTCTCCACATTTTCCATAATTATAGTGACCTTAGATAGAAAATTCGTGTCATTAGACACATGATAGGTAGCAGCATTGTCCAGCCACCACTCAGAAAGCCAGTATATAAACCACGCAGAGTAGCAAATGGGTCAAACCACGAGAAGAGTAGTGCATGCACGAACAAGGCTGGATCATTTGAATATGGCTGGAAACCTACAACTGTAATGATTGAGTTGAAACATACAAACCACGCATATGGTGCCTGCTTGAGCCTATAAAGGGCTTGCCTCAAGCGACAGACAAGGCCTTGAGGGGAAGATAGATCAGGAAGAGGAAGCATGCATACCTCCTATTGAAGATCACCGTTAAGAAAGCCATTCTTCACGTTGAGCTGTAATAGAGACTAGTGGAGAACAACTACAATTGTAATAAGTCTGGACCGTAGTCATGTGAGCAAATGGAGAAAAGATCACATCATAGTCTCTCCTCTGCTCCTGCTGAAAATCACGAGCAACTAGTCGAGCTGTGTACCTCTCCAAAGAAACATCAGAGCGAGTCTTTACCTTGAAGACCCACTTGCAAGTAATAGGAACATCATTGGGTGGAATAAGAACAAGGTCCCATATACGATTGTGCCCGAGCACCTCCAACTCAGCAGACTTAACAACCTGCCACTTCGGTATCTGGGCAGCCTCACGGTAGGAATTTGGCTCTAGAGTACTATAGGCAGTAACAGGAAGGGCAGGTAGCTCCAGCGATAGGGTAGAAAGTCTGAGGCAGTCGAGAACATGCCTCTCACGTGGTGGGTTGCAAAGCATAGGACGATCGTCCAAAGAACACTCACTGGAGCAGATAAATGCCGAGTCTGGGGGCATTGGAGGTGAGATAATAGAAGGGAGGAGACAAGTATAGTGATATGGAAGGGGGACGACGAGCGCATCAGATGGATAGGTAGGTGGCGAAGTGGAGGAGTGAAGGAGTGAGAAGGTGATAGGGTAGACTACTATAAGGGAAGAGGAGGTAATAATGTAAACTTAGGTAAGGGAGGAAGAGATGATGGAGTAAACCACGGCAAGGGAAGAGAAGGTGGACATATCAGAGGAGAGGATACATGAAGAGGAGAGATGACAAGGGAGGAGTGAAAAACTGCACGTCAAAGGGAGTAACAGATGAGTGTGAGGTCGAGTGGATTGAATACACTAAGAAAGGGTTAGACTCGTCAAAGGTAACATCATGTGAGATGCGAAGTCGACGTGCAACGAGATCATAACATCGATAGCCCTTATGCTCGGTATTATATCCAAGAAAGGTACATGGAATAGACTGAGCAGAGAGCTTAGTACCATCACGTGGAGGGAGTAGAATATAACATTGATAACCAAAAATAAGAAAATAAGTGTAATATAGGGGTCGAGAGTACATACATTCACTAGGACACTGTAAGACCCCCCTCCCGGAACAAAGAACAAGGCACGAGAGGGATCTTATGCCCAGAATAGCCGCCTTGCGGTAGCGCTAGCACTCGGCTAACCTGTACCCCAAGACGCCTATTCTACCAGCCTTAACAATATCAATCAATGCCAACCCAACCAAGATATAGAGTTAGAAGTCAAAATCCACACAAAACATATATTAGTCCAAATACAACAAGTAAAGAACCTACAACAAGCTTCTATAATTAGAGTACGTAAAATATTTTGCCCAAAAGGGCTACATCAAAAATCTCTCACACTCACATCAGTAACCGACGGTAGCGATGACATTATTCCTTCAGGCACTGTCGTCCTGGCCTGGCTGGCCTGCTGTATAATCCGCGGGTGCTCTACCTGCGGGATTTCCTCCTAAAAAAGAAGATGTAGCAACCGTTAGTCATAAAGACTAAGTGGCTTTCACATCCGCTCCCCCCGCGACTCCTCGGCACCGGGCGGAGAAATGGTCAAAGGTACAATATATATTAAGTTTGTAAGCATAAGTACAAGCAGATGGTATAGTGTGATCAGTAAACATTGTAATAGTATAGCAACACAATAAATGAATAACCATTACTCTAGCAGTTCTATCATATACAGCAGAGTATGAATAAAAAGCTACAACTGAAAGTAACTCAACTTATATGAATGCCCATAAAGACATATAAGTTAAGGATTGGCTCAACAGAAAAGTAACTCATCGTATATGAGTGCCCATACAAACTTATACGATGAGGATCTTTTGTATGCGATGCTATGCGATGTCATGAATGCTATGCAATGACTCACCCATGTTCACGCACATGCAATTGATGTGCTGACACAGACTCTATAGTTCCCACTTTTCGAGTAGGTAGCTAACCTCTCAGGCGTCAACCGTCGTGGCCAGACGGTAACAGTAGAGCGGGCATCTCCACTACTAGGCTGGTCTCCACACTACCTGGGCTAGGCCTTCGTACGTATCAACGCTAATAATACACAGCAGAGCTCACACGCGTACTACGGCTCAGCGGGTGTCTCGGGTAGATGTGCACCGAGAACCTAGCCCCGAACTGGCCTATGATGTGTCTCGGAAGGAGCCTCGAAAATGAGCACGAGGACCAAGCCCAACCGTTCACTTGGTACGGCAGGAGCCTCGGGACGTGAACACCGAGGACCAAGCCCAACCGCCCAAGATCTAACTGTCAACTCCCATCGGTGTGACGATTGGCGAGCCCATAGACCTGCCACACTATCCTTAACTCAGGATTACGACACCACATGTCGACTCACACCGCATGAAATACCACATCAACATGGCACGGAAGAAGCCTCAGATCAAACACGAGGACCAAGCCCAACCGTCCACTTGGAACGGAAGGAGCCTCAGGACATGAACACCGAGGACCAAGCCCAACCGTCCATCTATAAATCTTCTCAACATTACCAACCAGTGCGATCAGACACCCATACTCACACCCTTTCACAATACTGTGCCCAAGGCACCTTAAGGGTTTACCACAAACACATGTGACGAACCACCTCATACAATGGACCATCTTAGACTTCCCTATATAACAAGCCTCAAGACCATGCATCACTCTTTCGGCCAACATGATCATGTCTATGTTATAGTCACATAACTTTAACATCATCGATTACAACTCTTTCACCAAACTCAATCATTCGTGCGCACCTGAGTTAATCATCTAACTATCAACAGCACATGTTCATAACAAACAACACCGACCAGATACACATGTTCAATTCAATCTTATTATTAATCGATGAATTACCATTCGTTCACTAACCCCCACCAAATCGTTTCGTTCAATTACATTTCATTTCACCATTTGTTTACGTGGGGTCTATCCAACAATTTCATCACTTGCTGAATTATCATGGTTAGACATATTATAATTCGCCAAAACCTCAACGTCGATTTGTTACAAGACCTCTACCGAGTCCAAACCCGATTCTACACTAACCCAGGAAATTCAGGTGCAGAACACCTTCTGGACAGCAACTTCGACCAGAGATTCCCAAGGCTACAGGAATCCAGTGAATGTGTGTAACCCCTCGATGGAAAGGTCTTCCCATGAGTTACAACTTTCATGTTCATTCTACAACCCAGATCAGACTGTATCACACATGAAATTGGCTCCAAGGCCTGCTACGTACAGAATACGGTTTCTGCACGCTTAGCCTATCAGCCCTATTTTTCGATCAGACTTTCCCGTGGCTACAGACTTCTCCTGAAGAATTGTAACCACTCATTGGAAAGGTATTTCCAAGGGCTACGACTTTTGTGTTTAGTCGAAAGCCCAGATCTGGTTGTTTCATATCTGAATACGGCCACGAAGATCGTTGCGCGCAGAAAGTAGATTTCTGCGTGCATCTTAAGGCGGAACGAATGGCATCGGTTCGTCTTCCTACTCCATCCGACCTTCCCAAATCATATCAGAAATTCCTCCTCCCTTATTCACCCTCATGAGGCCATTTCTCTTCACGAAACCATCTACCTATCATCACATAGAAAGAAGGAGATGTTGAAGACAACACTATCCATAGAGCCCAAGCCCTAGAATTGCGTCTTCCTAGGAAGATCATCATCTCACAAGTCTAGACTCTTTTGAGTCGACATCTCACCTAGGAATAACTACAGATCTAGCACCAAGGAAGAGGGGAGGAAGCTCACCTCATTCTGGCGCTTCCGCTATTTTCGGCCATGGATCTCGTCACTCTTCGCGGCGGCATCATCTTCTCCTTGGCGGCGACGGTTCTTCACGGAGTATAGTTGATTCCAGCAACTCCTTCCCTCCTCCAGCAGTTTCTCCATAGAAAATAAGGCTTGGGAAGAGGATGAAAAACGGCCAAATCCTACATAAATAGGACCAACACGGGTAGGAACACGCCCGTATTCCTACCCGTGTCCCTCTCGGGTGAAGCGGCAGCGACGGTTATAGCGTCGTATGGACTCAAACACGGGTAGGGACACGCCCGTGTCCACTACCCGTATCCTGAGACACGGCCGTGTTCATGCCTGAGTTCTTACACATGTCCTGCTCGGGTCACATTTCGTTGATCTTCACTCAACGCACACGGGTAGGGACACGCCTGTGTCTCTACCCGTGTCCTGCTCGGGACAGGCCCTGTCGAATTCCACTCAACGCCTCTCGAAACGGGTAGGGACACGCCCGTGTCTCTACCCGTGTCCTTCTCGGGACAGGCCCTGTCGAGTTCCACTCAATGCCTCTCCAGTTCTACTCGATGCACACGGGTAGGGACATGCCCGTGTCTCTACCCGTGTCCTATTCTAGACCAATTTCTCTTTTCCACACGAGTGTAAGCCTAGTCGCCTTTGTAACGGCCTCCCCAACACCATGCTCGCAAAGACGGCCATCGACACCCCCAGCACCATGCTCGAAAGGGTTCATCCTAACCAGGTCTGCATACCATGCACCCCAACCCCTCTCCGTGCCTGTTTTTTAGCAGCGGTAGGTTGTTGCCACTTGGGATCGAATCCAGGACCTTGATAAGAGACTCTTTATTAAGGAGCTCTCGGGTTCGATCCCCGGCCTCAACAACCCGCCTGTGGATGGAGAGGGGTTGGGGTGCATGGTCTGCAGACCTGGTTAGGCTGAACCCTTTCGAGCATGGTGCTGGGGGTGTCGGCGGCCGTCCTTTCGAGTCATGGGCTGAGGAGGCCGTTACAGCCTGCACTCCCTGGGCCCAAGTTATCTCTCCTGACTCAGAAGCACGCACAAGGGGCCTAGCGCGAATCGGGATGTTACAAATCCTATAAACAAAATAAAAGATTTCGTCCCCGAAATCAGGCTAAGGCTATGGGGAGAGAAAGGCATTAAATAAAATATGCTTTTAAAGATTACCTTGATGAAACAGCTCCGAGTAGCGCTTTTGCATCAAGTCCACCGGCTCCCATGTATACTCCTCCTTCCCATGATTAGACCACAACACCTTTACCAAAGGAACACTTTTGCGGCGCAAAATCCTTATCTCGTTGTCTACTATCCGCACAGGCTCTAGTCGCACCGACCTATCAGTCGCAACTGCTCCATCAGTGGTAGGAACATATTGATCTGTCCGCAACAACGCCTTTCGAAGTGACGACACCTGGAATATGTCATGAAGATTCTCTAGCTCTAACTCCAATCGATAGACCAACGTGTCAATCCTTTCCAATATAATGTAGGGCTCAACGTACCTTGGGCTGAGCTTCTTCGCACCACGTACCCGTGATACTCCATGCATCGGCCTGATCTTCAGAAACACTTTGTCTCCCACTTGAAATTCCACCATCTAGTGCTTTGCATTATAATATTTTGCCTGCCGACTTTGAGCCTCAAGCATGCGGTCCCGTATTAGTCTCACAACCGCATCGGTATCATCAATGTATTCAATTCCCAAAGCCTTCGGGTCTTCATTCTGCACCCAAGACAAGGGTGTTTTACACCTTCTTCCGTAAAGGGCTTCATGGGGTGTCATTTCGATACTAGCATGGTGACTGTTGTTATATGAAAATTCCACCAGGGGTAAGAGTTTTTCCTACGGCTCTCCTCTATCTAATACGCACAGCCTCAATAGATCCTCCAATATCCTGATAGTCCTTTCAAACTGCCCGTCTGTTTGAGGATGAAACGCTATGCTAAAGGTAATACGTGAACCCAAATACGCATGCACCGTCATCCATTCTTTAGAGGTTGTCACAACCCGCATTTTCTCCGAATTAAGAATTATCAGAGTAAGAGAAAACACGCGTCATGATGCCACGTCAAGCAGGGGATAACTGCTGACGCTCAGGCAAATCCAACTACAATCTTTATGCAAGGAAATCATGTGCTTAATGAAATAAAAAAAAATCCGTTATGTTTAGAGTTCGTATCCCTCGGCTCAGTGGATCATCTAGTCCACAAAAGAAAACTATATTTAAACGCTGCGGAAAAATACTTTGATTAGGTTTTACACCCTAAAGAGCGCATAAGGGTCCCAAAAGAACCACTCATACTATGCAAGACACTACACTTAGTTTATATAATATATATAAGAAAACGGTTTTCGTACGTGATTTGGAAAGTAGTGATTAAGTTTACAAAACATGCTGATCATGAGCTTCATTTATAATAATAATTATAGTTTAAAAATAACTAGCAACCTAGCATAAAACCTTCTCAAAGCAAGTAGACTATCTCCAGAAAATAAATGGTAGCAGCAATAGTGTATATCTAGTACAAGGTAAAAAAACTACTAGTGGGCGCCAACAACCTGACACGAACCCACCAGCACACATATATGTCTGTAAGAAAGTACTGAAAACAACCTCACAAACAAGGTAAACAGAACTCCAAAGGTCCGGAAGTCCACCAACAACACCACCTCCAACTAGCCACCAGACTGGCTACAGCTCAGAACCTGGGGTATTCCAAAAGAAAACAGAATACCTCAGCAAGCAAAAATCAAGGTAAAACTGCATGAAAGAGTCAACCAAAGGACAAAATAACAGAAAACATGCAGTAGAAAGAGTCACAACTGTCCAAAATAGGACAACAAGAAATGCACAACGTGCAAAGAAACAGCAACGATCCAGCCCAGGAACCACTTCCTGCAGGGCCTACTAGGCTACCAAGAGCCAGAATGCTGCAAACTACCAAAGAAGAAACTTCTAACACCCTAATCTGCGGGAAGTGATAGTAGCAAAAACAACAACGAGGAACCGGATCGAAGGCAAACGCAGTCCCCCAATCCACCATGTCCAAGTCAAAAGCTCGAGGGTCAACACGTGAAAACACAAGGGACCTTCCACCCGACATGCCCAGCCCGTACCTGGAGCAAGAAATCCATAGGTGGCCTTGGCTATATCACACAACTCCACCCCCATAAAGAGCTACAACCACCACTACTATTCACGACCCACGATTCGGCCTTTAGGAAAAATAAAGAAAACGGCCGACAAGGAAAACCCAGAAATACAACTGGAAAATCCACTCGGAAACGAAATACAAGGTAAAGGAAGAGTGTTGAAATAAACCAACACGACTAGGCGTTGAGTGAAACCCACTCAGTGCCTACCTAAACTTTGGCCTTGAGTGAGCTAGCCTCACTCACCGCCAAAATTATACCACTACCCACAAGCCCACTAAAGAATGCGGAGCTCGACGACAGTCGAACGACCAAGGCAGAAGATCCAGAACTCGAGTAGTTGCTTGCCACTTGAGTATCTAAACTCCCGCACTCGAAACCATCTAAATTCGCTTATCAAAAGAAAATATACAAAGCGCACGATCAGTGACGCACGATCAGTGGTCGTGCGCACTCATCGGCTGATGATCGTGCGAAACGAACCTGGAAACCTGACAGAAAACCTAGCAACTGCGCACGATCAGTGTCGCACGATCAGTGGTCGTGCGCACTGATGTCAGCGCTCGTGCGATTGCCCGAGACAGAACTTTGGAAACTGAAATTTATACGCGCACGAACAGAGGCACACGACCAGTGGTCGTGCGCCCTAAAGGTTGATGACCGTGCGCGGCAAACCTGTACCGTTTGGAATTTCCCGAACGACACCGGAACGCGCACACGACTCACGCCACTGCAGTAGCAGTAGACAACTATCAACGTCGCACGCTACTACCATTAAAACTATGTCTAACCATTCGAATAATATCTTAACGAAGGAAATTGGCAACCACACCCCCTCCTAACACTCCCTCTCGGCTACGCCCGAACCAGAGCAACCATAAGAGCAAGGGAAACAACGGCTTCACGCCGACAAATTGGATTCCAAACATCACAACATAGGGGGGGTTTCAGTAGGAAGAACTAAGCCCTATAGTTAGCAAGAAAATGAGAACAACAAGGCCTCTAACCTGGGCTAACCGGGATTTCAATTTCAGCAAATATAACCAAAGAAAACACTTGGCAAGGGTAAGAATACCACTTGCCTCAAATCTCAGCGAAGCTTTGGACTGCTTTCCTCCTCTTCGCACGGATCAAAATGGCCGCAACACCTAGAACAAGATTTGGCCATTAATGGCGGAAAACTTCCAAAACCGAAAATTCCAATCCTTCCAAAACTCCACGAAAATCGAATTTCTTACCGCAGGAATGAAGGTCTCGACGAGAGCAATCCGTATCCACTCTCGGAATCGAATTCCGTCCACAAACGCTCCGGGAATCGGCGTCCGAAGGGAAGGCTCGGCGGTTACTCGTTTCTCTCGTACAAGGTCGGCAGTTTCTATCGTGAAGAAGATGAATGATCGGCCCTATTCATTCTATATATATATATATATATATAATTATATAATTATATTATTAATTACAAAATTACATAAAGCACCAAATCGACGCGAAAACCGAACTACCTCGGAATTCGACGAAATTCGCACCGTAGCTAAATATCCACGCTACGAACACAACGGCGAAGTCGAAATTAACTTTCGACGAACAGGACTCGAGTTACACCCAAACGAAGCCAAACACAAACATCCCCCCGAGAGGCCTCACCGGTCACCAAAACGACTCGGTTTGCTAGGGAGATCTTGCCAACAGGCTACCAAACAGGGCACTCAGTTCTAAGGAGCTAAACCATACTCCACACATGGCACAAGCCACGGAAACGCGTCATCGTAACGCCAAATGAGAATAAAAATAATCGCTGAAAAGACGGGGCGTTACAGTCACTCCCCCTAAAAGAAAGTTTCGTCCCGAAACTTTACGCACAACCCTCCTACAAAAGAAGGAAAAAGTAACAAACAGAAGTTACAAAGGGAAACATACCGATCAAATCAGAGAAACAGGTGAGGGTACGCCCTCCTCATGGCCGACTCTAGCTCCCAAGTCGTGCTCTCCAAATCCTGATTTTTCCATAGAATTTTCACCATCGGTATGGACTTCTTTCGCAGCACACGCTCCTGAGTATCCAAAATACGAACTGGCACCTCAACGAAAGAGAGGTTGGGCTCTAACTGGGGCACAACATCCAAGAGTTGCCCACTGCTGCGCACACACTTCCGCAATTGGCTAACATGAAAAACATTATGAACACCAGGGAAGTTCGCTGGCAAATCCAGTCTATAAGCAGACACACCAATCCGCTCCAAAACCTCAAACGGGCCCACATACCTTTGGTCCAATTTCCGGTTTTTACCAAATCTCTTTACACCAATCATTGGAGAAACCTTGAGGTATAGCTGATCCCCTACTAAAAACTCCAAGGCAGACCTACGCCGATTGGCGTTCTTTTCATACCTCTCCTGGGCTAAACGAAGCTTCTCCCGAATAAGCTTCACGGCGACTTCCATCTCTTCTAGAGCATCAGGACCCAACAAAGGCTTCTCACCAGCCTCAGCCCAAAACAACGGAGTCCTACAGCGCCTCCCATACAAAGCTTCAAACGGAGCCATCTGCAAGCTTTCCTGATAACTGTTATTATAAGCAAATTCCATGAGTCGCAGACGCTCATCCCACGCTCCACCGTGGTCTAAAATATAGCACCGGATCATATCCTCAACAATCTGATTGACCCGCTCCGTCTGCCCATTGGTCTGAGGGTGGTACGCAGTAGAATACCTCAGATCCGTACCCAAACCCTCCTGCAGACTCTGCCAAAAACGAGAAGTAAACCGGGAGTCTCGATCAGAAATGATGCAAACCGGCACACCGTGGAGTCGGATGACTTCATTCAAGTACAACTCCACTATCTTCTTCATCGGGTAATCAATCTTATAAGGCACGAAGTGAGCACACTTCGTCAATCTATCCACTATAACCCAAACAGAATCAAATCCTCTCGGGGATTTTGGCAAACCCGTAATGAAGTCCATTGATATACTCTCCCACTTCCAAGTCGGGATATCTAGCGGAGTCAACTTACCACCGGGCCTTCCATGATCGGCCTTCATACGCTTGCAAGTGTGACACTTAGCAACATATCGGGCTATATCTCCTTTCATACCATTCCACCAAGCAATTTGCCTTAAGTCACGGTACATCTTTGTAGATCCTGGATGGTAGGCAACGCTGGAACCATGAGCCTCACTGCAAATCATACTCTTAATGTCCCCAACAGCGGGAACGCAAAACCTGCCGCGGTACTTCAAAGTACCCGCATCATCAATAGAAAAATCTGGCAACTCTCCCTTCTCTGTCCTGGTAAAAAGGTGCAACAGATCCGGATCGTCCTTCTGATGCAATCTAGTCAAAGAAATCCAGGACGGCTCTTCCACTGATAAGCTACTCTGCAAACTACAGCATCCCACTGAAATATCCATAAGGAGGAACTCCTCAACTAATCGATCGGCGGAGAGGTTAAAGATCTTTCCCGTCTTTCGGCTCAGGGCGTCGGCCACCACATTGGCCTTGCCCGGATGATACTGGATTTCTACATCATAATCCGCCACATACTCAAGCCACCGCCGCTGACGCAGATTCAACTCCTTCTGCGTGAACACGTACTTCAGGCTCTTATGGTCAGTAAAAATCTTGCACTGAGCCCCATAAAGTAAGTGCCTCCACAACTTCAACGCATAGATAACCGCTGCAAACTCAAGGTCATGCGTAGGATAATTCCGCTCATGAGTTTTCAACTGCCTTGACCCATAAGCAATTACTTTTCCATCCTGCATTAATACGCATCCCAGACCTATATGCGAAGCATCCACATATACATCATAATCCACGCCCTCAGTAGGTAGGGTCAGAACGGGAGCAGTACACAATCTCCTCTTTAACTCCTGAAAAGCTTCTTCGCACTTCTCGCTCCAAACAAAAGCCACATTCTTCTGAGTCAGCTTGGTCAATGGTGCGGCTAGAGAAGAGAAACCCTCCACGAATCTCCTGTAATAGCCAGCCAACCCTAAGAAACTTCTGATCTCCTTAGGAGTATTCGGCCTACTCCAATCCGTCACTGCTGCAATCTTTTCTGGGTCAACCGAGATCCCATCCTTGTTCACCACGTGGCCTAGAAAAGAAACCTGAGGCAACCAAAATTCGCACTTGCTCAACTTGGCGAATAACTTGTGGCTCCTCAACTCTGATAGGACCAAACGCAAATGCTGCTCGTGCTCCTCAGCACTGCGAGAATAAACCAACACGTCATCAATGAAGACCACAACGAACTTGTCTAGGAAATCCTTGAACACCCTGTTCATCATATCCATGAAGGCTGATGGTGCGTTGGTCAGACCAAACGACATCACCAAAAACTCAAGTGCCCATGCCTCGACCTAAACGCAGTCCGTGGAATATCTGCCTCACGGATCCTGAGCTGATGATAGCCCGAACGAAGATCGATCTTGGAGAACACCGTGCTACCACGCAACTGGTCAAATAAATCATCGATCCTCGGCAGAGGGTACCTGTTCTTGATAGTGACCTTGTTCAACTCTCTATAGTCGATGCAAAGCCGCATCGACCCATCTTTCTTCTTTACGAACAAAACAGGAGCACCCCAAGGCGACGAACTCTGCCTGATAAAACCTTTAGCCAACAACTCATCTAACTGAATTCGCAACTCCTCTAACTCACGAGGGGCCATCCGGTACGGCGCCTTGGCAATAGGACGCGTACCCGGCTCCAAATCAATAACAAACTCCACATCCCGCTCAGGAGGGATACCAGGAAGATCATCAGGAAAAACATCGGCGAAACCACGAACAATAGGAATCTCCTCCAAGCGTGGCACGCTAACAACGGTTCCAACCGCCGAGACTAAACAAACACAACAATCAGAAAGAAACAATCTCTGAACACATACCGCAGAGAGAACAGGAGAATCCTGACACGGATCAGCATACACGCTGCCGGGCTGACCGTCGTCCCTGATGAAGTCCAAGCGCTTTCCTTTGCACTGAATGACCGCATCATACCGAGAGAGCCAGTCCATGCCCAAAATGACATCGAAGTCCTCTAGATCAATCATCTTCAGATCCGCCTTCGCAAGAATATCCCCCAACAAAACCGGGCAATCCAAAATACCCTAATCTGACAACACAGATTCACCAGAGGGAAACTTGACACGGAAGGAATCCCGAACACGATCTAGAGACAACCGATGACGCTCCACAAAGGCTCTAGCCACGAACGAGTGGGTAGCGCCGGAGTCAAACAGAACACGCGCCCAGCGGTTCTTCACCTTAAATTTCCCTATAGGAACGCACAAAGCTAAGGAACTAGCACAACAGTACCGCAAATAAACTAGCAACTAAACTACCAGGCTAGAAAGAAAACAACAAACTAATAACCTGAGATCACCTGGGCCGAAGTCTGAGCCTCCTCGGAAGAAATCACGTTCAGCTTCCCTTTTCCCTTGTCCACACGCTGAGGTGGAGGTAATGCCTGCAATGGAACTGCAGGAAGAGCTGACTGGACCTGAGGACACCTCGACTTAACGTGACCCTTCTGCCCACACTGATAGCAGACTCTATCCCTGGACCAACATTGGGCTGCATCATGCCCGGATCGCTTGCAAACTGAACAGGAGACATCTCTCCCAGGAGCACCCTGAATAGCATGAACCTGCTCCTTCTTCTGAGCTGCCGCCTTCTTGAAACACCTCTCAACAGGATGGCCTGACCGGCCACAAAAACTGCACACCACCCTGCTCCTCTTTCCCGGAACAGCATCGGGTACCAGGGGTTTCTTCTCCTCTACCAACTTCCTCTTATCCTTCCTCAACTGCTGGCCTCTGCTCTTCGTCGTCTCAATGGCCTTACCTTAAGAGCAGCCTCTACAACTCCAGCATAAGTCACTGTCCCATAAGCACTGGCCAACTGCTGCACCTCACTCCTCAAACCACCGAGGAATCGCTTAACTCGATCAGCCTCAACGCTGACCAATCCAGGGGCAAAACGGCTCAACTTACTAAACTCTATCTCATACTCACCCACCGTGAGCTGCCTTTGCTTCAGATAGAGGAAATCATTCATGAGGCGGTCACGCTCGACCGAGGGTAAGAACTTCCTCAACAGCATCTCCTTGAACACTTCCCAAGAGCATCCGGCTACCAGGCTCTCCTTCTCTCTCAGCCACCAACTCTTAGCCAAACCTTTAAGCTGATAGGCGGCTATCATCACCCTCTGATCATCTGAAATCCCTGAGTACGAGAACATCTCCTCCATGGAGATCAGCCAGTCGTCTATCACCATGAAATCTGCCTTCCCATCATAAGTGGGAGGGCTCAGCCTCTGAAACTGCGAGATGAAGGCCATCTCTGCTGGCACCACCACTGGAGGTCTCAAGGGTGCAGGAGGAGGAGGAACAGCTAACCCCCCTGCAGGAACTTGCGCACCCTGAGCCTGCCCTGCCACAACTGCCACCAAAGACTGAATCTGGGCTTGCACCTCCTCCAACTGCCTCCCCATAGCTTCGCTACTCTGACGCAGACCCTCGATCACCGCATCGTTCTGAGCTCCAGAAGATTCACCCTCAGACAGGGGAGTCGATCGAGTCGCAGGACGCCTAGCCATCCTAAAAAAAAAATCAATACAACACAAATCAGATCCAAATCCCACGACGAGAACCGACTATCAGTACAGACAATACATATGTAGATATAGACTTAAAGCTGCCAAACTTGCTCTGAGAGTTTATCTTCTTCACAATAATTAGATGATATGCCCTAACCTAGGATGGTTAACCACCACCTCACTAACTCTTGTGCCTAGATCGGATGCATGAACTTATGTTAGTTTGAAAACTTATGTGTGTACATATGTCATCCTGCAAATCTTTAGCTCGGCGCGTTGTGCTTATGCAATGATATGATATGCATGATTGTGCTATGCATTCTAAAAAAAGAAGGCCCTAATGCATGATATGAGCGGCGTACACATGAAAATGTTATGCATCCCATACTACATAACATTTCCATGCAACGAAAAAGAAACGTGCTAGTCGCAGTCATGTGGTGAGGTTATGCATCCCATACTACATAACCCTCACATGTAGCCCCTATGGTGGATCCATATACGAACACATATTATGCATCCCATACTACATAATATGCCCCGTATACTTCATGTTATGCTATGAGTGTAGTGTTCGTGCTTTTGCCAAGACGTGCTGATGACATATCGGTGTGTGAATGACATGATGCTGAACTACTAAAAGCATCCAAGGAAGGTTGCCCAACTAACTTGTCAAGCAACCTCCCTCTGATACCAACTGTCACAACCCGCATTTTCTCCGAATTAAGAATTATCAGAGTAAGAGAAAACACGCGTCATGATGCCACGTCAAGCAGGGGATAACTGCTGACGCTCAGGCAAATCCAACTACAATCTTTATGCAAGGAAATCATGTGCTTAATGAAATAAAAAAAAATCAGTTATGTTTAGAGTCCGTATCCCTCGGCTCAGTGGATCATCTAGTCCACAAAAGAAAACTATATTTAAACGCTGCGGAAAAATACTTTGATTAGGTTTTACACCCTAAAGAGTGCATAAGGGTC
Source organism: Platanthera zijinensis (assembly GCA_039513925.1). NCBI lineage: Eukaryota > Viridiplantae > Streptophyta > Magnoliopsida > Asparagales > Orchidaceae > Platanthera > Platanthera zijinensis. The sequence continues at coordinate 240,922,534 of CM077081.1, read as the reverse complement.
CCAAAAGAACCACTCATACTATGCAAGACACTACACTTAGTTTATATAATATATATAAGAAAACGGTTTTCGTACGTGATTTGGAAAGTAGTGATTAAGTTTACAAAACATGCTGATCATGAGCTTCATTTATAATAATAATTATAGTTTAAAAATAACTAGCAACCTAGCATAAAACCTTCTCAAAGCAAGTAGACTATCTCCAGAAAATAAATGGTAGCAGCAATAGTGTATATCTAGTACAAGGTAAAAAAACTACTAGTGGGCGCCAACAACCTGACACGAACCCACCAGCACACATATATGTCTGTAAGAAAGTACTGAAAACAACCTCACAAACAAGGTAAACAGAACTCCAAAGGTCCGGAAGTCCACCAACAACACCACCTCCAACTAGCCACCAGACTGGCTACAGCTCAGAACCTGGGGTATTCCAAAAGAAAACAGAATACCTCAGCAAGCAAAAATCAAGGTAAAACTGCATGAAAGAGTCAACCAAAGGACAAAATAACAGAAAACATGCAGTAGAAAGAGTCACAACTGTCCAAAATAGGACAACAAGAAATGCACAACGTGCAAAGAAACAGCAACGATCCAGCCCAGGAACCACTTCCTGCAGGGCCTACTAGGCTACCAAGCGCCAGAATGCTGCAAACTACCAAAGAAGAAACTTCTAACACCCTAATCTGCGGGAAGTGATAGTAGCAAAAACAACAACGAGGAACCGGATCGAAGGCAAACGCAGTCCCCCAATCCACCATGTCCAAGTCAAAAGCTCGAGGGTCAACACGTGAAAACACAAGGGACCTTCCACCCGACATGCCCAGCCCGTACCTGGAGCAAGAAATCCATGGGTGGCCTTGGCTATATCACACAACTCCACCCCCATAAAGAGCTACAACCACCACTACTATTCACGACCCACGATTCGGCCTTTAGGAAAAATAAAGAAAACGGCCGACAAGGAAAACCCAGAAATACAACTGGAAAATCCACTCGGAAACGAAATACAAGGTAAAGGAAGAGTGTTGAAATAAACCAACATGACTAGGCGTTGAGTGAAACCCACTCAGTGCCTACCTAAACTTTGGCCTTGAGTGAGCTAGCCTCACTCACCGCCAAAATTATACCACTACCCACAAGCCCACTAAAGAATGCGGAGCTCGACGACAGTCGAACGACCAAGACAGAAGATCCAGAACTCGAGTAGTTGCTTGCCACTTGAGTATCTAAACTCCCGCACTCGAAACCATCTAAATTCGCTTATCAAAAGAAAATATACAAAGCGCACGATCAGTGACGCACGATCAGTGGTCGTGCGCACTCATCGGCTGATGATCGTGCGAAACGAACCTGGAAACCTGACAGAAAACCTAGCAACTGCGCACGATCAGTGTCGCACGATCAGTGGTCGTGCGCACTGATGTCAGCGCTCGTGCGATTGCCCGAGACAGAACTTTGGAAACTGAAATTTATACGCGCACGAACAGAGGCACACGACCAGTGGTCGTGCGCCCTAAAGGTTGATGACCGTGCGCGGCAAACCTGTACCGTTTGGAATTTCCCGAACGACACCGGAACGCGCACACGACTCACGCCACTGCAGTAGCAGTAGACAACTATCAACGTCGCACGCTACTACCATTAAAACTATGTCTAACCATTCGAATAATATCTTAACGAAGGAAATTGGCAACCACACCCCCCTCCTAACACTCCCTCTCGGCTACGCCCGAACCAGAGCAACCATAAGAGCAAGGGAAACAACGGCTTCACGCCGACAAATTGGATTCCAAACATCACAACATAGGGGGGGTTTCAGTAGGAAGAACTAAGCCCTATAGTTAGCAAGAAAATGAGAACAACAAGGCCTCTAACCTGGGCTAACCGGGATTTCAATTTCAGCAAATATAACCAAAGAAAACACTTGGCAAGGGTAAGAATACCACTTGCCTCAAATCTCAGCGAAGCTTTGGACTGCTTTCCTCCTCTTCGCACGGATCAAAATGGCCGCAACACCTAGAACAAGATTTGGCCATTAATGGCGGAAAACTTCCAAAACCGAAAATTCCAATCCTTCCAAAACTCCACGAAAATCGAATTTCTTACCGCAGGAATGAAGGTCTCGACGAGAGCAATCCGTATCCACTCTCGGAATCGAATTCCGTCCACAAACGCTCCGGGAATCGGCGTCCGAAGGGAAGGCTCGGCGGTTACTCGTTTCTCTCGTACAAGGCCGGCGGTTTCTATCGTGAAGAAGATGAATGATCGGCCCTATTCATTCTATATATATATATATATAATTATATAATTATATTATTAATTACAAAATTACATAAAGCACCAAATCGACGCGAAAACCGAACTACCTCGGAATTCGACGAAATTCGCACCGTAGCTAAATATCCACGCTACGAACACAACGGCGAAGTCGAAATTAACTTTCGACGAACAGGACTCGAGTTACACCCAAACGAAGCCAAACACAAACATCCCCCCGAGAGGCCTCACCGGTCACCAAAACGACTCGGTTTGCTAGGGAGATCTTGCCAACAGGCTACCAAACAGGGCACTCAGTTCTAAGGAGCTAAACCATACTCCACACATGGCACAAGCCACGGAAACGCGTCATCGTAACGCCAAATGAGAATAAAAATAATCGCTGAAAAGACGGGGCGTTACAGAGGTAAACAGACCATCCCGGTCAAAAACAATCGTCTTTGGCACGCCATGATACCGTACGAACTGCTCCACAAAGAGGCGTACCAAAACATCCACATGAGCTTCATTCTTCATAGGAATAAACTGGGCTACCTTCGTCAGGCGGTCAATGATTACCCATACTGAATCATTCCCTGATCGTGAGCGAGGCAAACCGTGGACGAAGTCCATGGAGACATCCTCAAACTTCCACTCGGGGATGGGCAATGACTGTAATAATCCACAGGCCTCACAGTGCGTAACAAAATATCGGATGTCTCTCTTCATTCCTGGCCAACACATGGTCTTCCGCAAGTCAGCGTACATCTTAGCAATCCCAGGATGCACAGAATACTAGGTGCAGTGAGCCTCTCTCAGGATATCTTCCCGAATTTTACCGCCCTTGGGAATGTAAAGCCGGCCACGGAGATAAACGAGATTGTCTTTTAGAGAGTACTCATCGGTTGTCCTATCTTCAATCGACTTGATTGTCGGGGCCAGAGCCGCATCCTTTCCTTGCTCCGCCCGGATCCGGTCTCGAATGTCACAGACTATGCTAAACGCGGTTAGGTACTCTATATACCCTTTCGATTGGTCTTTGTACACCAGAGTGATCACCATCTCTTCGAGCATCCGAGCTAACTCCATACGCATAAACCGGGACTCAGGGCTTGTTTCCGGTACCTTCCTGCTCAAAGCATCAGCTACAGAATTTTTTTTTCCGGGGTGGTAGTTCAGGGTGAATTCATAATCACACAAAAACTCCAACCACCGCCGTTAAGTTCTTGTGATCCGAAAAGATTTCGTAGTGAATGTCATATAGATAGTGCCTCTAAATCTTCAAGGCGAACCACTGCCCCCAATTCCAAATCATGTACTGGGTAGTTGATCTCATGCTTCTCAACTGTCTTGAAGCATATGCAATCACATGCCCGTGTTGCATCAGTACCGCTCACATCCCTTGATACGATGCGTCGGTGTAAACTTGAAATTCCTCCCTCCCGGATGGAAGGGCTAGGATGGGTGCGGATGTAAGTCGGTCCTTCAGTTCCTGAAACGCGGCTTCACACTGAGGTGTCCACTCATACGACACACCTTTCTTTGTCAGCGTAGTCAGAGGAAGGGCGATCTTTGAGAAGCCTTTTACAAACTTGCGATAATACGCGGCAAGTTCAAGAAAGCTCCGCATATCAGCCGCTGACTTCAAGGGAGACCACTCCTTCACGGCACGCACCTTGGCCGGATCCACATCTAACCCGACCCCACTGATCACATGGCCCAAGAAGGCAACATCTTGGAGCCAAAATTTGCACTTGCTGAACTTGGCAAACAAGACGTGCTCTTTTAGCTTCTTTAGTACCAAGGTCAGATGTTCGACATGCTCTTCCTCCGTCTTAAAGTAGACCAAGATGTCGTCGATGAAAACGATGATGAAGCCATCTAGATAAGGCTCAAACACTTTGTTCATCAAGCTCATGAAAGCTGATGGGGCATTTGTGAGCCCAAACAGCATCACAGTGAACTCGTATAAGCCGTACCTTGAGCTAAAGACCGTTTTCTGAATATTCTCCTCTTGTATTCTCAACTGATAATACCCCGAGCGCAAATCCAGTTTGCAAAACCAATACGCTCCTACCAATTGGTCGAACAACTCATCGATCCGAGGTAACGAATAGGTGTTCCGTACCGTTAGTCGGTTGAGCTCCCGATAGTCTATACATAATCGCAAGGTCCCATCTTTCTTCTTAACAAATAGAACAGGGGCTCCCCAAGGTGATGAGCTGGGGCGAACAAACCCTGATTCTACTAACTCTTGCAACTGAACTCTAAACTTCGCGAGTTCCTTTGGGGCCATCCAATAAGAGGTCCTGGAGACGGGTTTGGCTCCTGGTACTAGCTTAATCTGAAAATTCACTTCTCTATGCGGAGGTAATCCTGAAAATTTCTCAGGAAATACCTCAGGAAAATCCCGCACTACCCGCACTTCTTTGATGTCCAACGTCGCCTCCTTTAACTCGAACCAAATCATGAAGACTTCGTCCCCATTCATATGGGCTTTTACTGCCTGAATTGAAGATAACGACATACGGGATGCGAAGCTAATACCTTGAAAGATGACTTCAGAGTCTCCATGTCTCAAGAAAATCCTCTTCTCCGCGCAGTCAATCCTTGCGTAGTGCCAATCCAGCCATGCCATGCCCAGAATGAGGTCAAACTCTGGCATCCTCAAAACTGTGGCAGGGGTATCAAAGATCTTTCCCCTAATGAGTATCTCCAATTCGCACTTGGAAGTTGCGGTCATCTCAGAGACGTCCGGAAGGCGCACCTTTCGAGCAATACTAGTGAAGTATTGCACTCCATCTACGTATTTAATGAAGTCCGCAGACACAAACGAGTGAGAGGCCCCGGTGTCGAATAGCGTATAGGCCGGTTTCCAGGCGACCACCATGGTGCCTAAGTGCCAATAGTAATTCTTAAGCTAAGTGTCTAGTATATCTTAAGCAGCTAAAGGTAATTAAAGAAGATGTGAAAGCTAACTGCAACATACCTGCAATCACCTCCTGAGGGTTCCGCTCCTGTGTCATGTCTAACACGTACACCTGATTCCGAGCGGGCCCGGGGTTTCCTCCTCGTGGTCCTCATCCTCGACCACGCATATACCCCCGCCCTCGAGGAGATTCCGAAGGGAGAACAAGAGGCACATTTCCAAATAGTTGCGGGCAGTAGCGTCGAATGTGGCCCGGTTGGTTGCATTCGAAGCACACTCGCTCCTGCCGCCCACCGGGTTACTAAAACTGTTGAGGTTGCGGTGGTGGAGGCAATGTTGGTGGCTGTGGAACCGGGTGCTCCACTCTATAATTCCGGTGGAAACGCCTGCCACCTCTCTGACGTTCTCTTCCTCCTCCGAAGTTGTATCTCCTTCTGTTGCTAGAGTCGGCTTCCATCACGCCCTCAGCTGGCCTCTTACCACTTCCCAAGTGGTCTGCTTCTAACCTCTTCACCATGTCAATTATTTCGGCTAGACTGGAGTCCACTATAAACAAAAGGCCTTGCCTCAGGGGGTCTCACAATCTTTTGTAGATCCTCTTCGCATATCCTCTGTCATTCAACTCGTAGGAGTCAGCAAATCTAGCCAGATGTTGAAACTCTCGTTTGTACTCCGTCACTGACTTGTACCCTTCCTTTAGCTGTAAGAACCTCTCTTCGAGTTCATCCCGAGCAGACGAGGGAATGAAATGCTCTAAAAAGGCTTCAGAGAATTCGCTCCAACTGATTTTTGTATACACTCGTCCTTGAAAGGTGGAGCCCATGAGGGACTTCCACCAACTCTTGGCGTGTGTTCTAAGAGTGTCACTACCAGGGTCACAACCATGTTGTTTGGGCATCTAATTCCTGCTAGCAGTTCTTGCACGGTGCCGATCCATTCTTCCGTACACACTGCCGACTCTGTCCCAAGGTAAGCTGGAGGGGAGAGAGCTCGAAAAGTGCTCACCCAATTGGAGCCCTGATCTTGTTGTTGCACGGGGGCTTGTTGGGATCTGAAGGCATCCAGGATAGCTGTGAGCGTTTGCCCTAGCATTGATTGCTGGAACTGTGTGGGTACGGACGGGGCAGGGGTGCCCCCCAGTGGCTCAGTGTGTACTGGGATCTACACGCAGAATATAAACCTAAGGTCAGGTTGGCTAATCTTAAGGTCAAAGTTAGACATACTTAGTGTGAATTACACATGGGCACACCACTGCTTCCGCTAAGTCAGTTTGTCCCCAAACTGACCAATCAAACGGGGGTGGCACCATTGTTGAATGACTTCTCTAATTCAGGATCGTAGCAAGCTGATACCATTTGTAAGACACCCCTCCCGGAACACAGAACACTGCACTAGAGGGGTCTTATGCCCAGAACAGTCGTCTTGCGGTAGCGCTAGCACTCGACTAACATGTACCCCAAGAAGCCTATTCTGCCAGCCTTAACAATATCAATCAATGCCAACCCAACTAAGATATAGAGTTAGAAGTCAAAATCCACACAAAGCATATATTAGTCCAAATACAACAAGTAAAGTAGCTACAACAAGCTTCTATAATAAGAGTACGTAAAATATTTTGCCCAAAAGGGCTACATCAAAAATCCCTCACACTCACATCAGTAACCAATGGTAGCGACGACACTATCCCATCAGGCCCTATCGTCCTGGCCTGGTTGGCCTGCTGCAGAATCCGCGGTTGCTCTACCTGCGTGGTTTCTTCCTAAAAAAGAAGACGTATCAACCGTTAGTCATAAAGACTAAGTGGCTTTCACATCCGCTCACCCGGTGACTCCTCGGCACTGGGCGGAGAAATGGTCAAAGGTACAATATATATTAAGTATGTAAGCATAAGTATAAACAGGTGGTATAGTGTGATCAGAAAACATTTTAATAGTATAGCAGCACAATAAATGAATAACCATTACTCTAGCAGTTCTATCATCTACAACAGAGTATGAATATAAAGCTACAACTGAAAGTAATTCAACTTATATGAATGCTCATACAAACATATAAGTTGAGGATCGACTCAACAGAAAAGTAACTCATCGTATAAGAGTGTCCATACAAACTTATACAATGAGGATCTTGTGTATGCGATGTCATAAATGCTATGCAATGACTCACTCATGTTCACGCACATGCAATTGCTGTGTCGACACAGACTCTGTAGTTCCCACTTTTCGAGCATGTAGTTAACCTCTCAGGCATCAACCGTCGTGGCCAGACGGTGACAGCAGAGCGGGCATCTCCACTACTGGGCTGGTCTCCACACTACCTGGCATAGGCCTCTATATGCCTCAACGCTAAGAACACACAGTAGAGCTCACACGCGTACTATGGCTCAGCGGGTGTCTCGGGTAGATGTGCACCGAGAACCTAGCCCCGAACTGGCCTGTGATGTGACCCAGAAGGAGCCTCGGAAATGAGTACGAGGACCAAGCCCAACCGTTCACTTGACACGGAAGGAGCCTCGGGACGTGAACACCGAGGACCAAGCCCAACCGTCCAAGGTCTTACTGTCAACTCCCATCAGTGTGATGATTGGCGAGCCCGTAGACCTGCCACACTATCCTTAACCCAAGATTACGACACCGCGTGTCGACTCACACTGCATGCAATACCACATTATCGTGGCACGGAAGGAGCCTCGGATCAAACAAGAGGACCAAGCCCAACCGTCCACTTGGCACGGAAGGAGCCTCGGGACATGAACACTGAGGACCAAGCACAACCGTCCATCCATAACTTTTCTTAACATTACCAACCAGTGCGATCAGACACCCACACTCACACCCTTTCACAATCCCTTGCCCAAGGCACCTTAAATGTTTACCATAAACACAGGTGGTGAACCACCTCATACAATGGACTATCTTAGACTTCCCTATATGACAAGCCTCAAGACCATGCATCACTCTTTCGGCCAACATGATCACATCTATGCTATGGTCACATAACTTTTACATCACCGATTACAACTCTTTCACCAAACTCAATCATTCGTGCGCACATGAGTTAATCATCTAACTATCAACAACACATGTTCATAACAAATAACACCGACCAAATACACAATTTCAAGTCAATCTTGTTATTAATCGACGAATTATCATTCGTTCACTAACCTCCACCAAATCGTTTCGTTCAATTACATTTCATTTCACCATTTGTTTCCAACAATTTCATCACTCGTTGAATTATCATGGTTAGACATATTATAATTCGCCAAAACCTCAACGTCGATTTGTTACAAGACCTCTACCGAGTCCAAACTTGATTCTACACTAACCCAGGAAATTCAGGTGCAGAACACCTTCTGGACAGCAACTTCGACCGGAGATTCCCGAGGCTACAGGAATTCGGTGAATGCGTGTAACCCCTCGATGGAAAGGTCTTCCCATGGGTTACAATTTTCATGTTCAGTCTACAACCCAGATCAGACTGTATCACAAATGAAATTGGCTCCAAGGCCTGCTGCATACAGAATACAGTTTCTGCACGCTTAGCCTGTCAGCTCTCTTCTTCGATCAGACTTTCCAGTGGCTACAGACATCGCCTGAAGATGTGTAACCACTCATTGGAAAGGTATTTCCAAGGGCTATGACTTTTGTGTTTAGTCGAAAGCTAAAATCTGGCTGTTTCATATCTGAAAACGGTCATGAAGATCGCTGCGCGCAGAAAGTAGATTTTTGCGCGCATCTTAAGGCGGAACGAATGGCATCGGTTCGTCTTCCTCCTCCAGCCGACCTTCCAAAATCACATCAGAAATTCCTCCTCCCTTATTCACCATCATATGGCCATTTCTCTTCACGAAACCATCTCCCTATCATCACATAGAAAGAAGGAGAGTTTGAAGACAACACTATCCATAGAGCACAAGCCTTAGAATGGCCTCTTCCTAGGAAGATCATCATCTCACAAGTTTAGATTCTTTTGAGTCGACATCTCACCTAGGAATAACTACAGATCTAGCACCAAGGGAGAGGGGAGGAAACTCACCTCATTTCTGGCGCTTCCGTTATTTCCGGCCATGGATCTCGTCACTCTTCGCGATAGCATCTTCTTCTCCTTGGCGGCGGCGGTTCTTCATGGAGTATAGTTGATTCCAGCGACTCCTTCCCTCCTCCAGCAGTTTCTCCATGGAAAAGAAGGCTTGGGAATATGATGAAAAACGGCCAAATCCTATATAAATAGGACCAACACGGGTAGGAACACGCCCGTGTTTCTACCCATGTCCCGCTCTGGTGAAGCGGTGGTGACAGTTATAGCATCGTATGGACACAAACACGAGTAGGGACACGCCCGTGTCCACTACCCGTGTCCCGAGACACGGCCGTGTTCATGCCTGAGTTCTTACCCGTGTCCTGCTCGGGTCATATTTCGTTGATCTTCACTCAACGCACACGGGTAGGGGCACGCCCGTGTCACTACCCGTGTCCTGCTCGGGACAGGCCCTGTCGAATTTCACTCAACGCCTCTCGACATGGGTAGGGACACGCCCGTGTCTCTACCCGTGTTCTTCTCGGGACAAGCCCTGTCGAGTTCCACTCAATGCCTCTCCAGTTCTACTCGATGCACACGGGTAGGGACACACCCGTGTCTCTACCCGTGTCCTATTCTGGACCAATTTCTCTTTTTCACACGAGTATAAGCCTAGTCGCCTGCACTCCCTGGGCCCAAGTCAGTTCTCCTGACTCAGAAGCACGCACGAGGGGTCTAGCGTGAATCGGGACGTTACAGACACTTACCCTGAAGGAAAGTGGAGGGTTGCAGGTTAGTAAGATAGACATAAATGAAAATAGCCTCAGCCCAGAAATGAGGAGGAACATGAGAAGAAAGATAAGAAGGGTGCGAGCTCTCTTAATAATATGGCAATGCTTCCTTTCACAGTGTGCAATGGGGCATGCAAGTTAAGGAAGAGTGTCGTGGATAGCTAGCAGATCTTGAAAAGCATAAAAGAGATACTCTCCCCTTGAGTTAGAATGAAATATGTGTATGAAAACAAAAAACTGTGTGCACACCATAGCAGAAAAATTAACATAGAGCTGAAAAATTCAGATTGATAATGCATAAAGTAGACCCAACAATAACGAGAATAATCATTAACAAAAAGAACATAATACCAATATTCTCCCTTAGATACAAATGGTGTGGGTCCCCATATATCAGAATGAACTAAATTAAAAGAATGCTGAGACCTAGACTCACTAGATAGATAAGGGAGTTGTAGTTGTTTACCGAGCTTACAACCCGAACAGAGTGAGATAGATCAATAGAAACATGACCAAGGAAACAATGACTAATGAGAGAAGCTAGATGTAAACCATTGGGATGACCAAGACGGTGATGCCACTAAGAGAAACTCACTGAAGAAAGACAAAGGGAGAAAGCTGTAGGTGACGATGAAGTGGATGAAAAATAGAGACGATTAAGGATATACACACCACTACGATGATGACGGCCGGCTCCAAGGAGTGTCACAGTCAAACAACCTTGCACACTGCATGTAAACTCATCAAAAATAACAAGACAACCTTGGGATGTGAGTTGTCTAGTGGATATAAGGTTCATGGATAATTTGGGTATGTTGGAAACATGGGGAACATGGTAGCCAAGGAGGCCACGACTGGTAATATGGTGAGTGGTGCCATCAACTACTATGATACTAAGGGCAGAGGAAACGGACTGACAAGACAAGAGGTGGGTGACATCATATATCATGTGAAAAGAGGCTCTAGAGTCGAGCAACCGGTTGGAGGGGGAGATACTTGTAGGGGTGGAGGCAGACACCTGAGAGGAGCGAGGCAGTGAGGCTTGCTGGGAGAACTGTTGGGCAATCAGCTAAGTAAGCTTAGATACAAAAAAAGACCGCATTGTGGCCCTCTGAAGCTTGCAACACTCCGATTTGACTTGTCCAAGACACTGGCAGTAGTGACAACGGACTAGATGGCTATGAGGAGCACCAGACTGAGCAGTAGAAGACATTAGAGGATGAGGAACATGGCGCACAGACGAACCATAAGTCGGGGAAGACAACAGGTTGTTTGCGAGAAATAGTGGATTGCAGAGAGTAAAACGAGGCCATCAGGGCTGCATGATCAGTCGGAAGAGGAGTTCTGGTGGCTATAGACAGCAACGAAGGAGACTGGCGGGGTTAGAAAACGAAAAACATCGGGTTACAACACAAGGAAGAAGGCGCAGATCGAAGGAAAGTATGGAAGTGGCTGAAACAGGGAGCAGTGATATGAAGCCATGAAAGAGGAGATCTGGCTTGAGATCGAGCAAATTTGGAAACCTGAAGATCGGGAGAAATCAAAGAAGAATTAGAAAAAATTACGGACGGCGGGCTGGAACCGCAACAGAATCGTGATCGATCATAGGATCAGACGGAATCAAGATTGATCTAGAGCAGGAATCGGGACCACCAGCCGCAACAGGAATCAAGATCATGTTGAGGTATATTTATATACGTGTTAATGGGCTCCTTAACAGGTCGGTTAGGATCCGATAGGAATCCAAACCCGTAGTCGGGGATTTAGGGTTACGCCTATAAATACCCTAGCTAGGGGCAACGAGGAGGCCATTCCAAACTTGATGGTCACGCGGATGCTTCGAGCACTCTAACATTCTCGAAGTTTTTCCTCTTTGCCCTAGCCCCAGCTCCGGTTTTTCCCGTGACCTAGCCGACGCTCCCGAGCATCTCTCCCGCTCGCGTTCTTCCCCGTCGCCGCACTCCATCTTCCCGTCGTGCGGAAGGAGATCGAAGTAGATCTGACGCTATCACCGCTATCTTCAGCCGCCGCCTGGATCCCGATCGCCGATCCCGTGCGAAGGAAGAAGCCGCCTGGATCCCGGTCGCCGCTTCCGATTCCGAAGAAGGAAGGCCGCTGCTCTCGATCGTGAAGAAGGAGAAACCGCCGATCATCAGCCGTTCGCGATTTTCCCCATCCTGCTTCCTCCCGTCGACGCTTGCTGGAAGGGAGAGTCCATCCCGCTCACGGTTTGTTTGCGTCGGTCTCGAGCGCCGGTGGGGTTTTCTGGTTCCGCAGCCTTCTGCTCCGCCCATCGCAAGGAGGAAAGCCATCTTTGCAAGCGTGCTCCTGTGGATTCCTCTGTCGTCGCAGATCGTGTTTTCCTGTGCGAAAATCGCGTGTTGCAGGTTGCTGTCTAGATCCAGATCAGTCGGCATCCTTGTTGTAGCCGGTTTTGCTGGACAAGGGAAGCCAAATCCACAAGAGTGTTGCTCCTTGTTCGGTTCTGGATCTGATTGTTTCTTCAAACTTTAACGGAAAGCTTTGATCTATTCCTCCAGTTGTGCAAACTCTGATCAGGAGGAGGTTGAGAAGTCAGAGGTTTGTCGTCTGGAATCTCTTGAAATTACGGCTGCATTGCCGCTTGGAGGAGCAAAACAAATCTCTGGATTGGATCCGAAGATCTCATCGTCTCCGCGGCTCAGGTGATTTCTTTCTGGTATTTTTCTGCTTGTGATTTAGATCGCTAGTAGTATACTATCGTTTGGAAGGAGACACGCAATGTCGAAGGCGTTCAATCACTCGTCTCCTGTGCCGATGATCAAGCTGGAGAAATTCTCCAATGCCGAGTTTAGTGCCTGGAAGCGCAACACTCAGTTCGGCATGAAGTACCTGAACATCTTCTACACAGTACAAACTGCTTTTGAAGACGTCAAAGGAAGCGAAGATGAAGATCAGTGGGACAACGACGAGGACTTCTGCAGAGACTACATTCTGAATTGCCTCTCCAACAGGCTTGCAGAGACGTACGGCAAGATGCAAAGGGCCAAGGATATCTGGGAAGCTTTAGAAGAGCAATTCAAGGAGGAGGAGAACATGTCCAAGACGCACCTGGTGGACAAGTTTATGGCATTCACCTTCACTGAGGAAAGGGAAATCCTGCCACAGGTTGCTGAGTTCGAAAATCTGGTGGACAAGCTCAATAGTGAAAATATCCCTCTGCCAGATGGTTTTGTTGTAGGGGCAATTATTTTCAAATTGCCCTCGGCCTGGTATTCCTTCAAGACTGAGATGTACCGGAAGAAGACGCAGGTGAGTCTTAAAAACCTCAAGCGCTTCATCTGCATTGAGGATGAGAACCGGACTAGGCACGCTATAGAGACGATCAGCAAGCAGTCCTCTACTGCTAACATGATCACTCACCCTAAGCGAAAGCCTAAGCCTGGGAAGACTCGCCCACCGACCAGTGCACCCGCACTTGCTGCCACCAGCAAACAGATAAAGAAGAAATTCAAAGGCAAGTGCTACAACTTCAACAAGTGGGGTCACTGCGCTTCCGAGTGCAAGCAGCCCAAACGGGGCGAATCGAGCACACCAAGGACTGAAAATCAAGCCAATATGGTTCATCAGACTGCGCCTACCGACTTTGTTGCCATGGTCGGTAACGGGACGACCAGTTCAGAGTGGTGGCTCGACTCAGGTGCTACCTGCCACGTCTGCAACAATCCAAAGCTTCTGGAAGATACAAAAGAGGTGGAAGAGACTGCTATTGTTGCGAATTGAGCTATAGCTGGCGTGCTGAAGGTCGGCAACGCTACCCTGACTCTCTCCTCAGGTAAGACTCTAACTTTAAAAAATGTTAAATTAATACCGACATTAGCTGCTAATTTAATTTCGATTAGTCTGTTGTGCGATGCGGGTATGTCTTTTAACATTAGTGGTGGTCGAGTAACCTTTATGGTTCACTCGCATTACTTTGGTTGCGCATATGTCGTTAACGGGATGTATAGGCTGAGTCTAGCACACGAAGTAGTAAATCAGGTTAGCTCTAATCTGATAGATCCTAAGACTTTACATGCCAGACTAGGACACGTCAATTATAGAAAACTACTCCTGCTAGCTAGAACTCACAATATACCCCTCGACACAAAAACCAAATTTGAAAAATGTGAAATTTGTGCTCAAACTAAGATAACTAGAACACCTTTCAGTCAGGTTTCTAGGAGCACACAATTGCTAGAGTTAATACATTCCGATATTTGTGACTACAAAAGCTTTGTCACACGTGGAGGTCGGAAGTATCTGATAACTTTTATCGACGACTACTCTAGATTCAGTCACATTTATCTTCTTAAAACCAAAGATGAAGCTTTTGAAAAATTTCGTATATTCAAAAATAGGGTTGAAAATCAACTTGACATGAAAATTAAAAGGCTAAGGAGTGATAGAGGAGGCGAATACGTCTCGGGGGAGTTCAGAGACTTTCTTGCCAGCAATGGCATAATTCCTGAAACGACTGCCCCGTATTCACCACAATCCAACGGTATCGCTGAGCGGAAAAATAGGACTTTAACAGAGATGTTGAATTCCATGTTGCTGACTGCCGGCATGCCTGCGGCCTATTGGGGTGAAGCCGTCCTCACGTCAAATCACATTCTTAATAAAGTTCCCCATGCTAAGTTGACTAAGACACCCTACGAGCTTTGGTTTAAGAGGTCTCCTAGATTTGACAATCTTAAGACCTGGGGCTGTATCGCTTATGTTAGGATACCAGACTCTAGAAGAGCAAAGATTGGACCCAGGACTAATACCTGCGTCTACCTAGGATGTGCAGATGATAGTGCTGCAGACAGGTTTCTGGATCTCTCCACTAATACTGTAATAGAATCTAGAGACGCTGTTTTCTTTGAGGATAAGTTCCTTAAGGACAAGAACCTGACTCTGCCAGGTCTGCCAGCCGCTAGTTCTGAGCCTTTAGTTGAGCCAAGACAACGTAACTCTGACACTGAGCCTGTAGACACGATTGGTTTAGATACCAGAATGCTATCTAGTAGAGAGAAAATGCCTAAAAGCTTCGGTACAGACTTTGTGACTTACCAAGTTGAAGCTGATCCATCCACTTATAAGGAAGCGATGCGATCTAGAGACTCTCTATTATAGAAAGAAGCTATAGACGAAGAGATGAACTCTCTTATGCAGAACAACACATGGACTTTGGTCGATTTGCCCAAAGGGGCTAAAACCATTGGAAATAAGTGGGTTCTGAGGAAGAAGCTAAATCCTGATGGGAGTATCGCAAAATACAAAGCACGTCTAGTTGCCAAAGGCTTCACTCAAGTGAGTGGTGTAGACTACTTTGATATATACTCACCTGTATGTCACTATGCGATAATTAGGATTCTTCTCGCACTAGCATCTATTGAACACTACACTGTTCATCAGATGGATGTCAAGACTGCATTTCTTAATGAAGATCTGACTGAGGAGATCTACATGCACCAGCCTAAAGGGTTCGTCATAGAAGGTCTAGAAACCAAGGTCTGTAAGTTGATTAAGTCACTATACGGATTGAAACAAGCACCTAAAATGTGGCATGAAAAATTTGACACCTGTGTAAAAGGCTTGGGTTTCAAATCCAGTCTATCAGATAAATGTCTGTACGTAAGAACAAGTGCAAATAAAGTAGCCATCATATGCTTGTATGTTGATGACATGCTAATTCTGGGCACTGATCAGTCTGAAGTGAAAGACGTGAAAGTTGCATTGACGGCACAATTTAGCATGAAAGACCTAGGTGAGGTGAAAACCATCCTAGGAATGGAAGTGAACTTCACAAAAAAATGGTATTACCCTGAGTCAGAGTCACTATATTAGGAATCTACTGGAAAAGTGGGGTTATGATAAAAGCAAAAAGGCTGAGACTCCATACGATTATAACAATAGACTGAAACCGAATGAAGGTTCAGCTATTAGACAGTTGGATTATTCTAAACTCATAGGAAGTCTCATGTACGCTACTACCTGCACTAGACCTGACATAGCCTTTACGGTCGGCATGTTGAGTAGATTCACCAGTAACCCTGGGAAGGACCATTGGGACGCCTTAGAAAGGCTAATGAGATACTTAAAGTATACTGAGAAGTATTCTTTATGTTACAGTGGGCATCCTCCAGTCCTTGAAGGGTACTCCGACGCATCTTGGTGCTCGGAAATAGTTGATTGTCGATCCACTAGTGGTTTTGTGTTTACACTAGCAGGAGCTGCAGTAGCTTGGAAGTCTAAGAGGCAAACGTGCATTGCACTATCCTCTATGGAATCGGAACTCTATGCTCTCGCTTCAGCTGGAGAAGAAGCAGAGTGGATAAGAGATCTGATATTGGACATTCCAATGACGAGTCTAAAAATGAACTCTATTTCGATTTATTGTGACAATCAAGCCACAAAGACCATTGCTACAAATACGTTGTTCAATGGAAAGAGAAGGCAACTAAGGATGAAACAGGCCTGGTTGACCTATCTCACCAGTCAGGGGATAATCTCCCTATTGGACGTGAGATCAAAAGATAATGTAGCAGATGTCCTTACTAAGGGCATATGTAAGGTTCTCACATCTAAAACATAGGGGGAGATGAGATTAAAGTCCATTTAGGAGGACTTAATACCTAGCTTATGTTTTAAATTTAAGAACCGTTGTCTGCTTACATTCAAGCATCTACGTTGAGCACACTAAAGTATTTCAGATGTTATTTGATGAAAGCTAGAGGTGAGATAGTTGCCAGTCATTCCAAACTTGATGACTTACGCAGTTATTCTTTGCCAAAGGCTGAATTGGGTATCATTCCAAAAAGGAGTACTGAGGTTGCTGATATGTGCCCTGATATTATGATTATTAGTTATATCATTCCAAACTTGATGATATAATAGTCACAGCTTGTTGTATCATTCCAAACTTGATGATATAGCACAATTGTGGAACGTTAATAATAATCTTAATAATCGAAGGAACATGGCTTGATTCTATGAAATCAATTAATCTAATTTTGTGTAAATTAGATAGAGATGCTGTTTTGGGATTCTTTCCTCCCAGTTAGAGTATTAAGTTCACCCGCTGTTAGAACTAATCACTTTATTTCTGCAAGTGTTTGAATTCATAGAGATTTGTCTCATGACATTCTTGTTGTAATTGTTTGTAGGCAATATGGAGATTGGAGGAGAGACAGTTGATTTTGACCCAGATGATGATGATCTGCTGTTCGCCTAGATCAATTATCAGTTTGAGCTTTCCAGTTTCTTGCTTTATTTCATGTTTGGAACATTTGGTTTGAGTTTAGCATTTTGTTATCTAAAACTCATATTTATAATTCTGGAAAATCTCTTTTGTTTTGGTCATTATTAACTATTGAATAAGTAGCCCATTTTCTTTGTTAACACTTATATACAATATAAGAGGAGATTGTTGAGGTATATTTATATACGTGTTAATGGGCTCCTTAACGGGTCGGTTAGGATCCGATAGGAATCCAAACCCGTAGTCGGGGATTTAGGGTTACGCCTATAAATACCCTAGCTAGGGGCAACGAGGAGGCCATTCCAAACTTGATGGTCACGTGGATGCTTCGAGCACTCTAACAGATCAATCGAGAAGCAGCAGGAAGTAGCGATGTCGATCGAGCAAGATCGATCGAGATCGAGCGGGAGAGCCACTAGGATGTAGCGACGGGATCAATCAGGGATACAACGCGACAGGATCGATCTAGCCACAAGGTATCATCGACGGGATCAATTAGGGAAGACAACCTGCTACGGATTAGAGCGTGGAAGATGCACACGTTTTAGAAGAGCGGCTAGGTCTTCCTTAGCTCTGATACCGTGATAAGAAGAATAGTTTTTTTGTATATTCACAATTGAACAATGATAATACATATACATGCACAAGGAAGGGCAATACTAACACCCAAGATGACTCTAAGTTAACACAACCACTCATAAAGTACATCATTTCTAACATCCATGACCTAGAGAACTACGAACACTGATTGTTGAAAATCAGATGGAATTGGATGCCCTCTGTTGTCTAATGGGTCGTCCTTAACATGTTAAAAGATTTAATTGATATAACGTATTAAATCAACTTTGAAAATTATGATATTAGCAGATTGACATATTTTGATATTTAGAACGGTAAAATAGTGATTTTGATCGAATTTCAATCAAAATTTGGTCGGTTGTCTCAAATTTTAGTGGGTCAATCATGTGTTTTACCTTTGTTAGATTAGTTTGACTAAATGGTAGCTCGGTGCACAAAGGCATCGAGGGTCCGAGGAAGGATCCCATCATAAGGGTGAAATGTAGGCAAACTTTATCATGCTTTTTGTAAGAGGCCGCTCCTTCTAGGACACGGACCCGTGACCTCAAAGTCACACGACAATACCTTAACCGGTGCGCCAAGCTCCCCTTCAGATATTTAATTAATTAAAATTTGTGAATTGGTATACTATTATCAATAATTAATTATGACTATTTAGAATTTACTAAATATCCAAAGCCTTTACTTGCAGCCCACTACCTCTGCCGTCAACCGACTCAACCTAATCTCATTTGCGTTTGGTGCGGCTTATCACGACTTATTTGCTCCGGTGAGGTTGGACAAAAATGTCATTGTCATACCATAATTTTATGCCTCAAACTAGTTTCTTTTTTGTAACATTTGTGATATCAAACATACATTCTATGACAATGACGTTTTTGTCCAACCTCTTCAGAGCAAATAAGCTGCGATAAGCCGCTCCAAACACAGCCTTAGTCTCTAATAAAAACCTTTTCATTTTGTAACTCTATACAATCTCATTTCTAACTATAGGGAGTGTTTCCTCATCACTTATACATGATATGATTGATATGCCTCCTCCTTACGTGGTGATGGAATAAGAAAGCGCAAAATTAACACCGCCGCCGGCTTCGTGGGCCTCCTCAGTGGTCTCGATAGCTGCATTTTACCCATTACTTCTTGATAGGCTCCACCTTAATTTATAAGAATGAAAGAGACCCCCCATGATCCCCACCAAGGGAGATCATGGGAGGGCCCACCTTGCCCCCATGATCTCTCATGGAGATCATGGGGGGTGGGCCCCATCTCCTCCCCTCTCCCGCGGAGGGAACCGCCGCCGGCGGCTCCCCCCGGCCGGCCACGGCCATGGCCCGCGGCCATGGCCGGCCGCGGCCATGGCCGGCTCGCGGCCATGGCCGGCCGCGGCCATGGCCGGCTCGCGGCCTTGGCCGGCCGCGGCCATGGCCGGCCTCGGCCATGGCCGGCTCGCGGCCATGGCCGGCCTCGGCCATGGCCGGCCCCGGCCATCGCCGGCTCGCGGCCATGGCCGGCCCCGGCCATGGCCGGCTCGCGGCCATGGCCGGAATCGGCCATGGCCGGCTCGCGGCCATGGCCGGAATCGGCCATGGCCGGCCTCGGCCATGGCCGGCCTCGGCCGTGGCCGGCTCGCGGCCGTGGCCGGCCTCGGCCGTGGCCGGCTCGCGGCCGTGGCCGGCCTCGGCCGTGGCCGGCTCGCGGCCGTGGCCGGCCTCGGCCGTGGCCGGCTCGCGGCCGTGGCCGGCCTCGGCCGTGGCCGGCCTCGGCCGTGGCCGGCTCGCGGCCGTGGCCGGCTCGCGGCCGTGGCCGGCTCGCGGCCGTGGCCGGCTCGCGGCCGTGGCCGGCCTCGGCCATGGCCGGCCTCGGCCATGGCCGGCCGGCCTCGGCCATGGCCGGCCGCGGCCAGGGCCGGCCGCCGCCGTACCCGGCCGCCTCCTCGCCGCCGGCGTCGTCCGGGCGGCCCCACCACGGGAGGACCTCCCCACCGTCCGATCAAAGGGGAGGCTCTACCGGCCGTCCGATCGGGGCAAAACCACCCACTAACCCACTATGTTAGTGGTGGGGCCCGCCATAACTTCCCCCTGGAGCCTATAAAAGGACCCCAGGGGCTTCTCATTTCCTAACTTTCTCCTCCTACGCTTCCCCCTTCTTCTTCTTCCTCAGGTGGGAGCTCTCCCGTTTTCTCTGCCAGCGGCCACCCCTCGTCGTCAACTACCGGTGGCCGCCTCTCGCCGCCAACCACCGACGGCCACCCGCAACCTCCAGCGGCCACCAACGGATATTAGCACCCGTCAACAGCTACCAGAACCTGTCATCGGTTATTGGCACCCCACCAGAGCCCGGTTGCAAGGGAAGCACTCCAAGGACCGAGGAAGACGCACAGAGGAAGCTGCGACAACCCCAGGACACGCGTCGCCTCCGAGCACGTGCGATCGAAGTACCTCGCACATTTCCACCATCCAAGTCCCGTTGGCGCGGCAGTCTGCTGCCCACCAACGAGTGCATATACTCTCTCTCCTCAAGATTGTAACGGGAGCGGCCTGTCGCCCCGGTTTCCCCCATCAAACTGTAAAACTCCAGCAAACTAGTGGATTTTGATCGGCACCGACCCGGTCACGTGGTTTTTTACCCGGTTGAAGGGTTTTCCACGTCAAAACTTCCCGTGTCCATCCCTCACTCTTCAATTGACTGTGTACGCGCTCGACCGCTCCGAGAGCTAAGGCGGCCCAAGAATATCCGGCCCGACCGGAGCATCGAGTTAGACCGCAACAGTTTGGCGCCGTCTGTGGGAACCGAACCCACGATCCTTCGTAGAGCGAGTTCATCATAATGGCAAAGAGAAGTACCCGCACCGCAGAAGGATCCACGTTTGGCGGACACGCTGAGCCTGCACGATCCCACTCTCTGGTAGACGTGCCACTGACCGCTGAGGCGGCACTCGCCCCTGTCGCCGCTTTGGAGGGGCGTGTCCGCCAAATGGAGGAGCAGCAGACAGAAATGCTCACACTGCTCCGGAACTTGGGAGCACCTCCAGTTCCGCCCAGGTCGCCTCCGCCAGCTAACCATCCTCCACTATTTAATCCACCAAGGAACCAGGAAGACCCTGTGGAACAGGAAGGACCCGAAGATCATTCAGATGCCGCCAGTTCGGCTCATCCCCATCTGGGAAGAGCAAGGGCTGATCGCCCCCGCGATCCAGTTAACGATGCTCCCATCCACCCTCTACTAACTCGTCAGGAGATCAGGGAGGCTGTGGCTGAAGAATGCCGCCAAGCCGCAAGAAGAGATCTCCATCCTCACCGAACGCTTTATCAAGGCTCCCCCTTGACCCAGCAAATCCTCGAGCATCCGATTCCACCCGGATTCAAACTCCCAAGTGTCGAAACATTCGACGGAACTGACGATCCACTCGAGCATGTCAATCATTTCACCACCATCATGAGGATCTTCCATGCCACCGACCAATTGTTATGTCAAGTATTCCCAACCACTCTCAAAGGGCAAGCTCGAACATGGTTCCACTCTTTAAGGCCCAGTACCATTACTAGTTTTGCCGAGCTAACCAGGCAATTCTCCGACCAATTCATCGCTAATCGAAAGATTGTCCGTGATCCATCTCATCTCTCCGGAATCCGCCAGAACGAAGGGGAAACCCTCAAAGAATTCTTTCGACGTTTCACTGCCGAAGCTCGCCAGATCCCAGGCGTAGACCCCGAACTCCTACGGGGAGTATTCCTGGGGGGTCTTCGCCCCAGCGGCTTCTATTCAGCACTCATGAGAGAGACCGTACCCAACTACCCGGATCTGGTGCACAGAATTGAGGCACAGATAGCCGCAGACGAAGCTATTGAAGCTCATAGGCGACAGTTCGATGGAGTGCAGAAAAGGCAAAGAGATAAAGAGCCGGCTCCTCAACGGCAGGAAGGGAGATTCCATGAGGAACGTCGAGCCGGACAGCGCAGGCGAGACTCACAAAGAGATCCCCCTAGGGACTATACCCCTCTCAACACATCTCGCACCAACGTTTTGTACGCCATTCAGAATGAACCAGCATTGCAACGGCCTAGGCAACCACCTCCTAATCCTAAGAACGATCAATCAAAGTATTGTGAATATCATCGATCGACCGGGCATACCACTGAAGAATGTGCTCGCCTAAAGGAGGAAATCGAGCGTTTAGTCCGGTTAGGACTGCTCGGTAGATTTCTGCAAGGAAGGGTCCAAGAGCAGCAAGACCCTCCTAGGCGACCCAGAGACCATCAGAATGCCCCGCCAGCGCCCGAGGGAGGAAGGCAAGCAGTAGGAAACATTGAGACTATTGCCGGATCACCTATTCTGACCTCATAGATACTGTCAGTCCACTCGGTAAAGGAAGTCCATGAAGATAAAAGAAGAAAGCAGGACACCACCATATCATTCGGGGATGAAGACCTTATCAACGTCCGAATCCCACATCAAGACCCGCTCGTAATTAGCGCCGGAATCGGAAATCCCTGCTATAACGTCAAGCGAATCCTCGTCGATAATGGCAGTTCAGTCGACGTCCTTTTTTCCACCACTCTGCAGAATATGAATATATCTCGGCAGCAGCTAACTCCAGCCGCAGGACCGATATATGGTTTCGACAACCATCAGGTCCAAGTCATCGGAACCGTCACTCTACCAGTCACGTTGGGGGAATTCCCGAGACAGATTACGCATGAAGCTCAATTCGTGGTAGTAGATTCAAGCTCAGCGTACAACGCTATATTCGGAAGGCCTGTTCAAACTACCTTCAAGGCCATCCCATCTATCCCCCATCTAGCAATGAAGTTCCCTACTCCGGGAGGGATTGGAGTAGTACGCGGAAACCAGGAAGCCGCAAGAAGTTGTTATTCCAAACAAGCACAGCCCACCGAGCCTACCACGCTAAACATCGATGACTTCGACCTCAGAGATGAAGCAGTTCTGCAACGAGGGGAACCCACCGAAGGTCTAATTGAAGTCCCCCTCTCTTCATCAAAGCCAGATCGCACCGTCCAGCTTGGATCCCTCTTGCAGGAGCATGAGAGGGAAGAATTAGCAGCCTACCTCCGCAAGAATAAGGATATCTTCGCTTGGTCCCCAGAAGATATGCCTGGGATCGACCCTCAAATCATCCGCCACTCTCTCAACATCAACCCTGCATGCAAACCCGTCATTCAAAAGAAGAGGAATTTCGCCCCTGAGAGGCTCCAAGCAATAGAAGAAGAGGTTGAAAAACTCCTACGCGCGCAATTCATTCGAGAAGTTGGCTACCCTACTTGGGTAGCTAATGTTGTCCTAGTAAAGAAATCCTCAGGAAAGTGGAGAATGTGTGTAGATTATACAAATCTCAACCAGGCTTGCCCTAAGGACAGCTTTCCACTTCCCAGGATCGACCAACTAGTTGACTCAACCGCCGGACATCAACTGCTTAACTTCATGGATGCCTACTCCGGATATAACCAGATTCGAATGAATCCAACCGACGAGGAGCACACGGCTTTCCGTACCGACAAAGGAATTTATTGCTACAGGGTAATGCCATTCGGGCTTAAAAATGCAGGGGCTACTTATCAGCGACTCATGAACAAGATCTTTAAGGAACTCATCGGCAGATCCATGGAAGTGTATGTAGACGATATGCTAGTTAAGAGCATTCGCCGGGAAAATCATTTAGAAGACCTAGAAAAATGTTTCAAAATCCTCAGACAATATGGAATGAAGCTCAACCCAAGCAAGTGCGCCTTCGGTGTCACTTCTGGAAAATTTTTAGGGTTCATGGTTACCTAGCGAGGAATAGAGGCCAACCCTGAGAAAATCAAGGCTCTCGAAGAAATGTCTCCACCCAGATCACTTAAAGATGTACAACGGTTGAACGGAAGAATCACTGCACTATCCCGATTCCTAGCTCGGACAGGGGACAAGTACCTCCCTTTCTTCAAAATCCTCCGAGGAGCACGAAACTCAGGGTTTCAATGGACCGATGAGTGTCAATCGGCCTTTGAATCCTTAAAGCAATACCTGGCCTCTCCTCCACTTCTATCCAAGCCAGCTCCCGGAGAAATTCTCTTTTTATACCTCGTCATCACACCAGCAACCCTAAGTTCAGTCCTAGTTAAAGACGAAGGAGGAATCCAGCGCCCCATCTACTACCTGAGCAAAATCCTTTCTGATACCGAAACCCGCTACCCAGCTGCAGACAAAACAGCCTTAGCACTTGTCTTCTACGCAAGAAAGCTCCGTCCCTACTTCCAGGCTCACACTATTAAGGTCCTAACCGAGCTACCACTCCGGGCCATTCTTCAAAAACCCGAAGCATCCGGTCGATTGGTTAAGTGGGCTGTCGAGTTGGGTGAATTCGATATCCACTTCCTCCCGCGCCCCGTCATCAAATCTCAGGTGTTGGCCGACTTCATTGTAGAGAACACTCTACCGATGGAAACAGAATTCGCACCCTCGGAAGCCGGACGAGCATGGACGTTATACGTAGACGGGGCCTCGGGGGCTGAAGGTGCTGGAGCAGGCCTGCTCCTCATAAATCCAGAACTCGTTACTCTAGAATATGGACTTCGACTAAAATTCCCTGCTACTAACAATGCAGCAGAGTACGAGGCCCTCATCGCAGGACTCAGACTCGCCATCAGCTGCCAGATCCAACAGCTGACCGTTTACTCTGACTCACAACTTGTTGTCTCGCAGGTAGAAGGAGAATTTGAAGCCAAAAAGGAACAGCTATCCCAATACCTGAAACTCGTCAAGTCCCTCATCATCCAAATCCCACAAATCCAAATTGTGCATATCCCTCGAGAACAAAACAACAAGGCAGATGCCCTGTCAAAGCTGGCCACTTCTTCAACACAATACCAATCAAGAAGGCGCCAAGTTGAAGAAATAGTCTTCCCCAGTATTCACGGCCCGTGGGAGGTAGCGGAAGTCAATAAAGCAAAAGAATCATGGATAGCCCCGCTAATCGCCCACCTGAAGGGCCAACTATCACCGGAAGATCAAAAGGAGGCTCGCCGCCTAAGAATGAGGGCGGCAGCATTCACCTTGATAGACGGGGAACTATACAAACGGTCCTTTGCAGGACCCTACCTGAAGTGCCTATCAGGAGAAGATGCCGAGTACACGCTCCGCGAAGTTCACCAAGGAGTATGCGGCGAGCACCTCGGGGGAAAAGCCCTGGCTAGGAAAATCCTACGGCAAGGATTTTACTGGCCAACCATGAAGAAGGAAGCGACAGAATTCGTTCAGAAATGCAAGAGCTGTCAAGTACACGCTAACATTCCCCGGCAGCCCTCGGTTGCCCTCACAACAATACAAGGAGCCTGGCCGTTCGCACAATGGGGGATAGACCTCCTTGGACCTCTGCCACTAGCTTCCGGTCAAAGAAAATTCATCATTATGGCAATCGATTATTTTACCAAGTGGATCGAAGCAGAACCACTGGCCAAAATAACCGAGGAAAACGCCAAACAATTCGTCTGGAAGAACATCGTATGCCGCTTCGGCATACCAGCAGTCATTATCACAGACAACGACACGCAATTCACGGGAAAGTCCTTTACCAAGTTATGTGAAGATTTAAAGATAACATTGCGACACACAGCAGTATCACATCCCCAGTCCAATGGGCAAATTGAGGTAACCAACCGCACTATCCTAAAGGGACTAAAAACACGACTAGAAGACGCTGGGGGGCAATGGGTGGACGCTCTTCCTAATGTGTTATGGGCATATCGCACCACAGAGAGAACGCCTACCGGAGAAACTCCGTATAATCTCTGTTATGGAACGGAGGCTATCATACCCGTCGACATTGGCGTCCCTAGTCCTCGGACATCCAACTTCGATCCCCAGATAAACAGCGAGGCGCTCCGAGACAACCTTGACCTGATCTTCGAAGTCCGAGAAGAAGCCGCTCTTCGCGCCGCTGCCTACCAACAACGCACAGCCCGCTACTACAACCGCCGAGTAAAGGCCCGCTCAATCAACATCGGAGATCTAGTCCTTCGCACCTTGGAAGCAGCCGGGAAGGGAACACAAGGCGACAAGCTATCTCCAACATGGGAAGGACCATTCGTTGTCACCGCTATGGTGAAGCCAGGCACATACAAGCTACGAAACGCCGAAGGAAAGATTCTCCCACGCACCTGGAACACACAGAATCTACGCCGCTTTTACCAGTGACACACTATGACTCTTTTATGCCGTCACTTTCAATTCAAGACTATGTGAACTATATAAGTCACAAACCCGATCTCATGCAAATACTTTGAATCACGCTTATTACTTAAAGAATTACCTTTTATTTTCTGCAAACACGGCATGTCCAAGCAAAATTCAAGGCCTGCCCCCCTCACGAAGAAGCCGCGGGCCTGTCTCGCGCGAAAAGCCGTGGACCTGTTCCACGCAACACCGTGGGGGCCTGCCCCCCTCACGAAGAAGCCGCGGGCCTGTCTCGCGCGAAAAGCCGTGGACCTGTTCCACGCAACACCGTGGGGGCCTGCCCCCCTCACGAAGAAGCCGCGGGCCTGTCTCGCGCGAAAAGCCGTGGACCTGTTCCACGCAACACCGTGGGGGCCTGCCCCCCTCACGAAGAAGCCGCGGGCCTGTCTCGCGCGAAAAGCCGTGGACCTGTTCCACGCAACACCGTGGGGGCCTGCCCCCCTCACGAAGAAGCCACGGGCCTGTCTCGCGCGAAAAGCCGTGGACCTGTTCCACGCAACACCATGAGGACTCGGCCCCCTCACAAAGAAGCCCTCATACAAACTAGGCCGCGAGTCAGGCCCACATATTAAACCATGGGTCATCCCCATACAAATACACCGTGGCAAAGATCAACTCCCACCAACAACTATCTCATGTCAAAATACATCTGTACAAAACACAGAACAATGACATACAAGTAAGGCTATCATAGCAAATAATGAATGGGAGTCCTAACGGCGACAATCTCAAAAGCTATAACAGAAGCAAATGACTACAAGTAAATGGCAAAACAGACAAAAGCAGATAGGCACCACAGCTACTCGTCATCAGCATCTGAGCTAGAACGCTCATCATCTGAGACATCCGCAAAACTTCAGAATCTCCACCACCTCGTCACAGGGAGGAAGACGGAAACCAGATCTGAGCGACACTTCGCAGACAGTCAACCAGCCACGGGGAGGATTTTGAACCCGCTCCTCGGGACGCGGGATCCTCACCTCCAAGTCTGAAGGAAGCCCGAACTTTGTCCTCCAAATAGCAACGCCGTCTTCAGTCAAAGAGGAGCGTAGACGCATTGGTCCAGTAGAACGCTTCGATACCTGCACACCGCAAAAAATTAGTTAATTCAAAGTGGTGAAATCACGCACACAACCCTCTCCATGACCATGCACGGCCTGCACGCAAACACCGCTTGCACGCACGCGCACGCACCGTCTCACCAAGCCCAACAAACACGCGGCCGGCACACGCACGGACAGCACGCGCGCACGCCCGCGGCCAGTGCGCATGACATCCGCACGCGGGGCCTATGCGCGCGGCCAGCACGCGCACAACCTGCGCACGCGGCCTGCGCACGCGCGGCCTGCGCGCGCGCGACCGGCGCCCGCGCGGCCAGCGCGCGCGGCCAGCGCGCGCGGCCTGCGCGCACGCCGCCTGCGCACGCGCCCCGCGCGAGCCGCCTGCGCACGCGCGGTCTGCGTGCGCGACGTGACGGCGCGCGCTCGGTCCCTCTCCCGCGACGGTGGCACGCCACCGATTCCTACGCCCTGCCGGCCCCTGCGCAAGCTCGTCCGACGTCCGCTTTCCAAACCAGCGCGAACCAACATACCTTGGAGCCGCTCACCATCGCCGCCATCCCGGATTCCACGCCGGCAATCACTACCGCAACCAGAGTTAAAAAATCTCTCCGCGTGCTCGCTTCCCTCCCAACTGAAAGAGATTTGGAGGGCAATTGATAGGCTCCACCTTAATTTATAAGAATGAAAGAGACCCCCCATGATCCCCACCAAGGGAGATCATGGGAGGGCCCACCTTGCCCCCATGATCTCTCATGGAGATCATGGGGGGTGGGCCCCATCTCCTCCCCTCTCCCGCGGAGGGAACCGCCGCCGGCGGCTCCCCCCGGCCGGCCACGGCCATGGCCCGCGGCTCCCCCCGGCCGGCCACGGCCATGGCCCGCGGCCGTGGCCGGCCTCGGCCATGGCCGGCTCGCGGCCGTGGCCGGCCTCGGCCATGGCCGGCCTCGGCCATGGCCGGCCGCGGCCAGGGCCGGCCGCCGCCGTACCCGGCCGCCTCCTCGCCGCCGGCGTCGTCCGGGCGGCCCCACCACGGGAGGACCTCCCCACCGTCCGATCAAAGGGGAGGCTCTACCGGCCGTCCGATCGGGGCAAAACCACCCACTAACCCACTATGTTAGTGGTGGGGCCCGCCATAACTTCCCCCTGGAGCCTATAAAAGGACCCCAGGGGCTTCTCATTTCCTAACTTTCTCCTCCTACGCTTCCCTCTTCTTCTTCTTCCTCAGGTGGGAGCTCTCCCGTTTTCTCTGCCAGCGGCCACCCCTCGTCGTCAACTACCGGTGGCCGCCTCTCGCCGCCAACCACCGACGGCCACCCGCAACCTCCAGCGGCCACCAACGGATATTAGCACCCGCCAACAGCTACCAGAACTGTCATCGGTTATTGGCACCCCACCAGAGCCCGGTTGCAAGGGAAGCACTCCAAGGACCGAGGAAGACGCACAGAGGAAGCTGCGACAACCCCAGGACACGCGTCGCCTCCGAGCACGTGCGATCGAAGTACCTCGCACATTTCCACCATCCAAGTCCCGTTGGCGCGGCAGTCTGCTGCCCACCAACGAGTGCATATACTCTCTCTCCTCAAGATTGTAACGGGAGCGGCCTGTCGCCCCGGTTTCCCCCATCAAACTGTAAAACTCCAGCAAACTAGTGGATTTTGATCGGCACCGACCCGGTCACGTGGTTTTTTACCCGGTTGAAGGGTTTTCCACGTCAAAACTTCCCGTGTCCATCCCTCACTCTTCAATTGACTGTGTGCGCGCTCGACCGCTCCGAGAGCTAAGGCGGCCCAAGAATATCCGGCCCGACCGGAGCATCGAGTTAGACCGCAACACTTCTATGCCCGGTCATGAGTAGTTGATGTTATGTTTCTTCCTCGGGAAATTTTATTGGAGACTAGAACGGTGACATTATTTCTATAGAATTTTGATTTGCTAGAGAAAAACTATTTGATTTGAAATAACAAAATATGTTAAGTGTTATAGAATTTGTCTTTTGTTGTATACAAAGACAGATAGTTAATTTGTATTTAAAAGGTGACAAACAGAACCATTGTTGTATAATTGAAGTAAACATCAAATGTAGAGAACTTTTGCTGAGTATTACAAAACCCGTATCGAAGTGATTTTCTTAAAGTTAGAGCAAGTTAAGGTTATGTAGAGCATAACACAAAAACACTAAGGCTCTGTTTGGGAGGACTTATTTTCATCGGTCAAACAGTTACGACCGCATGAATCAGACTTCAACTGTGCAGTAACAATACGTCGCGTAATAGTGAACGTTTAAAGAGAGATTGCATCAATTTGCGAAGAATATCAAAAATATCTTCTTAAGTGATTTTCGGTCGTGATCAAGAAAGGATTTAAAAGGAAGAAATATAATTTTAAGAAAGAACATTCCTAAAATATTGAATATTTTATTAACAAAATAAAAGTCTAAGAAAAGAAACTTTGTGAAAAGAAACCTAGTTTAGTATTCTCTCTTATAGAAAAACAAGATCAGATTGAATCCACGGTCCGATAATTTGGATAGATAGGAATTTGATAGTACACGTATAATCAAACTTTTCATACATTGATGTTATGTTGAGTTTCAGCTCACCGATATGATCATCCGGTCAGATAATGAATAAATGATCCGACAATTTGGATATTTAGGACGTGAAAGATAAGCTTAAACTACTTATGAATGTATGCAATTAAGAAGGCAATATCCCTAATTAGAGAATTTAAGGAAATGTGTTTTGAAATCTAGACAATATTAAAAGAGAAAAACATTTTTTGATTAGACATCCCATTTCCAATTTTATCTCTCATTATAAAATTTTTTTTAGTTTTTTCTTATTTTTTTTTTTAAAAATGATTCTATATAGAGAAATTTTTGTACCTACAATAAAACCGCTTGCAAATCCTTCGGGAACGGTACAAAAATGAGAGACGAGCAAAATATAATATTTGGGGGTTTGCAAGCGGCGGGTGCGCCGTCATGATGGGACAATGTTGTGGCCGGGGGCCCGGGATAATGTTTCGGGGCACGAGAGCCCCTGATACACCGTTACAATTGAGATAATATCACAGTTGGCTGTAGAAGCGGAGCCCCATGCCTTACACTCATAATCGTAGGTATTGAAAGACATATTATGGGTATTTTTTTTTGGAAACAAAAAAATTCCGAAAGCTTAGAAAACTGCCTAAAAATCAACAGATCCAGCAGCGGGTCAAAACAGAAGAACAAACCCTATTCGTTCGCTCTGTCGGCCGTGAACCCTCTCCGTACAGGCGCCGACCACTCCGGCCACTGTGTCGTCTCCTCGCCGGGCTTCTTCCTCAGCCGATCTCAGCCAACCTTGCTCGCAACCTCCATCGACGACGACTTCGCCTCCCAGTGACGAACAAGAGGACGTTCGAGGATCGGTTTCGACAAAGACTGCACCCCCTTTCTCCGATCGTCGTCGATTTCGGCGCCGCGCCATACTCCGACGATCCAATCTCGTCCGACGAAATCGCCCAGAGATCGTCAAGCTCGACCTTCCGGTCCATTCTTACAACTGGGAGCAGTTGGGTTTACAGTAGGCAGTCGATACCAGTGCACAGCACCCCTAGCAGAAGGATTTTTGAAGGCCACCTCCTCACTGTAGATTTGTGTATACTCGGGTAAACTCTTCACTTTTTCGTGCTCCGGTTCATTAGCCTAATCTTATGCAATTTCAACTCATTAGTAAGAGCTTGCCTTGAACGTTCGTTCTATTCGCATTGCCATTATTTTATAAATTATTATTGTAATTTCGCTTGTGGATGTGCGGATCTCACTTTGGTCTAACTTGCTAGACGCTCGAGGGAATATATTCGAATAACGATTAATTGCTTTAGCAAAGTTCAACGTCAAGAGTGTTTTCGCGCGCAAAATTTGATTTGGTCTGTTCGGCCAACATCAAATTAAAATAGATCGCATAAAAATAATAAAATAAAATAAAATAATATCTTATTTTCCAAAACCCTAATTTTGATTTACAGAAGAGTCCCACTCTCTTGTTCGACATGAAAAATATGGAACTGTAGTCACTTAGACGTGGAGAATGTGTTTTTTCACGAGGATTTAGGAGGAGATATATGTCTTTACCTCCCGGTCTTGTTTCTGAAGGATCTGAAAGGAAGGCTTGTAAGTTGAAAAATGCCTTATACAACTTGAAACAATCTCTTACGATCTGGTTTGAGAGGTTTCATAGAGCCATGATGACATTTGAATACACGCAGAGCAATGCTGATCACACATTGTTTATTAAGCATATGATTGGTAAATTGACCGCTCTCATTGTCTATGTGGACGATATTGCTATAACAATGAACGGTATTGTTGAGATCCAAACTTTGAAGGAAACACTAACAATGAAATTTGAGGTGAAAGACTTATGGAATCTCAAGTACTTCTGTGTATTCAAATTGCCAGATGTAAGCATGTGATCTTCATCTCTCAGAGAAAGTACATTCTGGATTTGCTGGAGACATCAAGGATGGGTAAGTGTAAACTTGTTGACACCCTATTGAATCCAACCATAAATTAGGAAGGGATGTCAGAGAAATTTTGCAGATATCATCAGATTTTAGAGGCTGGTGGGGTGACTTATTTATTTGTCCCATAATCGTTTAGATATCTTGTATGCAATGTTTTAAATATCGGATGTCGGCGACATATCAGATTGAGTTTTTAAATGTTGGATATCGGAAGTCGGAGACATGTCGGGGATATTTTAAAATATCAGATTTCCACGACTTATAAATAAAATTTTATTTTTATGTATACTAAATATAATTATATGTTATAAAAATTGAAAAATAATATAACAAATAGATAAAAAATGAGTCTGTTATATTTCAAAATAAAATTGAATAGGATCTAAGATAAAATATTATTCACAGATACAAAATGATACATTGTAAAATATATTTAATAATATATAATACTTTTATTTTGATAACAATAAGTTTATTGTAAATAAAGAAGATTTAAAAGTTAAAAAATCTTTGATTGATTATAAAGTTTTTTGAATCTTATAAATTTATATAACAACATGCAAAAAATCAACCAATAAATGTATTAAATGTTTTATATTTTTGGAAATATGAAAATAAAAATTGTGAAACAATTATACAAAATTGATTGTAAGGATAAAACGTAAAAAAATTGAAACAATAAGTCTAATCGATTTAAATATATATAATATAATATATATAGACGATTTAAATATATGTCATTATGTTGCTAGTCTGCTAATATAACATAAAATAAAATAGCGGACGATATATTTAAAAATCATGTCGGCCGATATATCAGAAAAATCAGAAATGTCGGTCTATATTTTACAAAAGGACAAATTTTTTTTTGTAAAAGATATCATTTTGCCCTAAAAATGACATGTCGGAGGACATTTAAAACATTGTTTGTATGCGGTTGGAGACTTGGAGTAATCAACCAATATCTGCATTCACCAAAGTCTCGCTACTTGGATGCTTCCCACCAAATCCTACGACTTCTCAAGTCCTCCCTAGGGAGGGGTATCATATTCTCACAAAGTGAAGAATTAACAATTGAAGTTTACACAGATGCAAACTGAGCTGAATCTATTGATGACTGATGATCCACCTTTGGCGACAGTTCCATGGTCGGCTTGAACCCGGTAACTTGGAGAAGCAGTTTGCTGGATCGAGTACTAAATCAGGGTTTAGAGCCGTGCCACTTGGAATTTGTGAAGTTCTGTGGATCCGCTCCGTTATGATGAACCTTGACATTCAAAACAAAGGACATATTAGACTTTGCCGTGACAACAAGACAATCATCAACATTGCACACATTTCGCCTCAACATTACCAGACCAAACTGAGTTGAATCTGTTGATGACCGATGATCCACCTTTGACGGCTGTTCCATGGTCGGCTTGAACCTGGTAACTTGGAGAAGCAATTTGCTGGATCGAATAATAAATCAGGGTTTAGAGCTGTGCAAGTTGGAATTTGTGAAGTTCCGTGGATCTGCTCCATTATGATGAACCTTGACATTGAAAACAAAGGACCTATTAGACTTTACTGTGACCACAAGACAGTCATCTACATTGCACACATTCCGCTTCAACATGACCAGACCAGAAATAATGAAGTTGACATGCATTTCATCAAATAAAATATAGTAAGAGGAGTTGTAAATACACTGTTTGTACCCTCCAATCAACAATTGATTGATGCTCTCACTAAAGGATTGAGTCTAAGAGCCTTTAAAAAAAGTTATGGCAAAGTTAGGCATGTTAGATATTACACACTCAACTTGTGGGAGAGTATTAGAATTGGGTACTATTATTTTATTTTTCATTTTCTCTTTTGCCCCATACTCTTGTATTTCCCCACAAGTGTTACTATTGTTTTAAAATTTGGTTCTAATATCAACATGTTTGTATAATTTTGATTTTACTTTCCTATGCAAATGTTTTCTTTAGTGCTGCTAGATGATCCATTTTATAGTATGCTACAACAACAACACTCAAGCCTTTATCCCACTATAGTGGGGTCGGCTATATAGATCATTTTTCGTTATTGTGTCATATCTTTTGTCATAATCTCACTAATACTTAAGTACACCATGTCTTTCCTTATAGTTTCATTCCAAGTCTTTATTGGTCTACCCCTCCCTCGTTTAATATGCCTAGTGACTAGACTCTCACAACGCCTAACATGTGCCTTTAATGGTCTCCTTTGTATGTGTGCAAACCATCTTAGTCGAGCTCCTCGCATCTTCTCTGCAATTGGTGCTATTCCTGTCCTATCCCTGATACATTCATTCCTAATTATCTAGTCTCGTGTATCCACACATCCACCTAAGCATTCTCATCTCTGCAATTCCCATTTTTTGCTCATGTACACAATTCACTCCTCAACACTCAGAACTATAGAGCATCGCTGGTCTAATTGCAGTACAGTAAAACTTGCCCTTAAGTTTTAATGGTACTTTACGATCACATAGGATCTCTGACGCGTCTCTCCACTTCAACCAACCCGCTTGGATTTTATGTGTCACATCTTTATCAATACCCCCGTCTTTATGAACAATCGATCCAAGATATTTAAAAAACTCACTACAAGAAATATCTTGATCACCCAACTTAATAACAAAGTTATTCGTCCTTTTTGTACTGCTAAATTTAATCTCCATATACTCCGTCTTTGCTTTGCTTAACCTAAAACCCTTCTTTTCTAAAGTGTCTCGCCAAGATTCTAGTTTTGCGTTTACACCCTCGCACGTCTCATCAATCAAAACGATATCATTGCAAACAATAAACACCAATGTATTGCTTATTGGATATGTCTGGTGAGCTCATCTAAGATAAGGGTAAAAAGATATGGTATTATAGCCGAACCTTGATGTAAGCCAACAATGATAGAGAATTCCTGTGTTAATCCTCCAGATGTCCTCATTCTTGTCACTAAATTTGTATACATATCTTTGATTATGTCAATATATGATACATTTACACATTTCTTTTCTAACTCTCTATAAGATCTCTCTTGGAACTCTATCATAAGCCTTCTCAAGATCATTAAACACCATATGTAAATTTTGTTTTCTTTCTCGGTAGTTGTCACTGAGTCTCCTCAAGAGATACATAACTTTCATGGTCGACCGCCCTGACATGAATCTAAATTGATTCTCTGAAATGTTAGTCTCTCGTCTTACTCTTCTTTCAATTACTTGTTCCCATAGTTTCATGATATGACTCATCAATTTAATTTCTCTGTAATTAACACAATTTTGTATATCTCTTTTGTTTTTATACAATTATATTAAAATACTTTCCCTCCATTTGTTTGACATCATCTTTGACTTCAGTATCTTATTGAAAAAACATGCAAGCCATAAAATTCCTCCATTCACTAGATATTTCCATACTTCGATGGGTATTTTGTCTGGCCCAACCGCCTTTCTATTTTTCATCTTCTTTAGAGCATTATTTACCTCTGATACTTGAATTTTATGATAAAATGTTGTGATTTACTTAACTGTTT
The DNA here is from genome assembly GCA_039513925.1 of Platanthera zijinensis. Lineage (NCBI taxonomy): Eukaryota > Viridiplantae > Streptophyta > Magnoliopsida > Asparagales > Orchidaceae > Platanthera > Platanthera zijinensis. Next base: position 240,887,350 of record CM077081.1, on the reverse strand, counting down.
CAAGTTCAATTCATTATCTTTTGTTTCACTATAAAGTTGATAAAATTATCTTTTCCATCGCTCTTTAATATCCACATCATCCATCAAAATTGTATTTGTCTCATCTTTTATGCATTTTACTTGGCTTAAATCTTTTGTCTTTCTTTCTCTAGCTCGAGCAATTTTATATATGTCACGTTCTCCATCTTTGGTATATAGTCGCTTATAAAATTCTTCATAAGTTTGATTTCTTGCTTTTCTTACTGCATGCTTATCTTTTTTTTTGACGACTTTATACCTGACTAAGTTTTTATCATTCTTACAAGTGTAGAGTGATTTATAGCTGACCCTATTTGCCCTCACTGTGTCTTGCACTTCTTCTTTTCACCACCAAGATTCTTTATTTGGTGGCGCACGACATTTTGATACTTAAATTATGTTCTTTCCACTTAACCTTAAATTTGAAGACAATTTCTCATAAAATACTAGAATCAACATAAGGGTCATCAACTAGTTGTTTCATAACTGTTTTTTTTAAAACAACCTGTTTTTCCATCTTCAAGTTCCACCATCAATTTTTTTGCAATATTTTTATTCTTGTCTTTTATTTATTATATTAAATTTGTATATCTAACACCACTAACCTATGTTGTGTTGTCAAACTTTCTCTTGGTATCACTTTGCAATTCTTACAAATCATTTTATTCATTTTGCGAGTCATAAAATAATCAATTTGTGATTTATTTGGTCTGCTTTTAAACGTAATTAAGTGTTCTTCGCTCTTTATGAAAATCATATTTGACACAATTAGCTCATGTGCTACGGTAAAGTCTAAAATGGTTCGTCCTTCTTCATTCCTTTATCCACATCCAAATTCTCCATGAACGGCTGTGTAATCTACATTTTTCTTTCCTATATGTCTATTTAAGTCTCCTCCTATGAAAATCTTCTTTCTTTTTGGGATTTATCTTATTAAATCATTTAAGTCTTTTCAAAATTGCACTTTAATAGCTTCATTTAATCCTACTTGTGACGCGTAAACACGGATCACATTAATAGTTTCCTTTCCTATGAAGCTATGACCAATTTAAGAGGTAAGATTCTATCACATTTTCTACTTAGTACAACAACTTCATCCTTTCAAGTAATATCTATAATAATACATACTCTACTGCTTTTTTTTTGAATACCATAATTTAAAACCGGAATTATCTTAAAATTTAACTTTCTTACCCACCCATTTAGTCTCTTGCAGACATAAAATATTTATGCTTCTCCTGATCATCATATCCACTACTTTCATCGTTTTTCCCGTTAGCGTGTCTATATTCCAACTTCTAAACCTAAGTCGATCACAATTTCTATGACATACTTCCCTTAGACGTCTAATACGTGAAGACTTATTCCTATTTAACATTACACCCAAGTTCTCTTGGAGGTGCAACGGTACTTAACAAAATGCCGCATTCAGATCATACGATGAGAACTCTTGCAAATTTAACACTGCACCCAATTCTTGGAGATGGAACAGTTCTTGCCAAGACGCCGCATTCGGACAATGCGACACGTTCCTTAAGGGGAATAACCTAGCTTTTGCACAAATTCTAAAATGATCCATATTCATAAGTGTGATTAAATTTTACGCTGTCCGTCTATCTAATACAACCTTTACCATTTTTCACCTGAGCTTGAGACCGACATAGGCTGGTTTTTTTACAGTATACTATCATTTTATAATTTAATTTTCCTGTAGCTTGTCTTATTATTAATTTGGCAGATAATACTTTTTTAACTTTTATATATTAATTTGGTAGGTGATGCTTCTTTAACTTGTATATATATGTATGTCAGTATGTGTATTTTTACTGATGTGAAGTTGTTAGCTGACCATTGCAGAAAATGGAGGATGCGGAAATCGAGAGTGCTGATGAGGAAATGCCCTCTAGGGGAGGCAGAAGCTACACAAGAGTTGTTTCCCATGAACAAACGACGTTACAATTGTCTCCTATTGATGTCATATCTTCTTCAGGTGTTCTACCAAAGTAAGCTAATATACTTTTTCCGCTTCTGCTATTTTTTGTTTAACTTATGTGTCAATTATTCTTTGTTGTTTAAAATTGTCTTGAGTTGCTATTAAACATATGAACGTTTTGTTCGACAGATGTAAATGTGTCCATTTAGCTCACTGTTCACTTTGACCTTGTGTTCGGTTCAATCATTAATGCACAAACTGAATGTGAACATAATCCATAGGCTTAATTTTTAAATGTGCAAAACACAAGCTAGGCTTAGTTGTATGTTTGGTTCGTTAACATTTATTTAAGGAATCTATGTATGTTTTAGTGATTGATTCCCCGATTAAATATTTAGAAAAAGTGTGATACTAAAACGACTCCTTGGGCTAGGTATCCATGCCCGTAACTACATATGTAGCCTTGGGACATTTCTGTAATTATGTATGTCGCACCTATAGAAGAGAGCGGTAGTGAATCTTTTAGAGTTATCTTGGATCATTTGGTTGTTATGGATTTTATAGGAGAAAAGAACACTTAGAGGGATCCTACCATCAAGAGTTAGATATTGAGTATACCTCGAAATGTTGTTTCTCGATTTCGATTAATATTCTTCTTGTTAGGTTTGACGATAGCGAACGTCTATCAACTGATCCGATCTGTCACCCACTCAGGGTTCCATCCTGAATGCTAGCCAGATCTGCCTTTCCTACCCCTGCTCTAGTCCAAGGACAGCCCTCTTCCGCGTCGACTCATCCACACAGGATCTGTTGGTGCCTGAAATGCACTCCCAGGGCAACACCAGACTTCGCCCGTCGCGGCGAATGCCTCTCTTGCGATGGACTTTCCTTTTATTTAAAAGATGCGGTTGCAGAGAAGTGAAAAAGGAAGAGAGCTGTGCAAGCAGCAGACCACAAAGCCTGAGAATCGAGTCCGCAACTTTTAAAAAGTGGGTTTTTGGGCTCGAGTCAGCGTGCTTTGGTAATGCACTCCCCCTATTTATAGGCTCTTGGGCCTGCCCAAACGGGCAGGGCTAAAATAATCACCTGCCCGGGGTACAGGAGAACCGGGCAGAGGTGACGGGTTACAAAAGAAAGGAAAAACACGGACTAACTACCAGTCCGCAAAAGGGGGAAAATTGACCCCTGCGACCTGGAGCTTTTGTAAGATCGGATGCTGTCTGGAAATTTACCGACCTAGGCGGTCTGGACCTTTCGTTCACCACTGCTGGAGCTGGCCTGCGCGGACTGCTAGGCTGGGAGGCGGTATGGAGACTGTGAGCTGGCTACTTGTGCGGTCTGGAATTGGAGACCGCGGCGACCTGACCCCTATGCTGAGAACTAGTTGCAGACTTTCAGGTTAACAGGATCGTCCGTCTAACAATACTCATCGTTTGTGTGCGCTGTCGACTCGTCCACATGGGATCATCGTATGATGCAACTCATCATCTGTGCATGCTTTCTACTCGTCCGCACGTGATTCCCGCCCGACGCTGCTCAACGTCTGCTTATGCCTAAGCTCAAGTCCTGCAGTCCATCCACAACGCCTTTCGCTCGTGGTCGTTGATTCAGTCGACGATCAACGTCATCTTGCGCCTCGTCCTGGTCGAAACCCTCTCCTCGACGATCTTGCTCTCTTTCAATCTCTCACCTGGAATCCTGATTAGAATCCACGCCTGGATGTTCTCGCTGCTTCCGCCGATGCGTTTTCCATGCACCCGTTCAGTTTAACAACCTTCGTCTCCCTTCTCACGATCCGTCGTCTCCTTTGGTTCACGCTCAGACCCGTTCCATGGCCCTCCGTGCCTTCGAGGGCACCTCTTCTTCAGCCTCCATCGATTCCATTCGCTTGGATTGGTTCAAAGCTCGATTTAAAGATCTCTCTCTCCTCCTCCGTGAGCACACGAACCCCGCTGTCCACTGTCCGCTGGCACCTTCGACACCTCCACTGCCACTCCCACTCGGCCCGCCATTGAATACATAGGGACATAAGGTTCCTCCATCCCGCTACACCTGACCATCCATCAGATTAAGATTACGATGTTCTACGACACCGACCTTCTCGGCTGGATCATACAAGCCAAATAATTTTTTGACTTCTAGTCTACCCCCGCCAGCCAAAAGGTTCCACGTCGACTATCTATATGGAAAACCCCATGCCCTACTCGGTGTATTGGACACACCAACATGTCCTTGGTCTATCTTGGCCCCAATAAAGGAGAAAATCCTCCTACACTGTGCCAAATTCCAAGCGAGTAATGCCTACAAGCGCCTCAACTCTGTTCTCCAATCCGACTCTGTCGCCACTTACCTCACTAAGTTCATCGAGCTCGTCATGCATGTCATCATACTATCCCTTGCCCTTTATTTGTGATATTTTCTTATAGGCTTGCAACCATTCTTGTCATGACGTCAAGGCGAACCAAGGAGAGCGCCGAGCGCCTGGACGCTTAGGCGACAAGGCGGACGCCTAGGCGATAATAAGGCGAGCAAATCGCAAGTCAACAACTAAATATATAAAAAAAACTAATGAAGAATATAGACAACGGTTATTATAATAATCGCTGTATAAAGTAGACTATAAACAATGGTTATTATGTCTATAGTCTACTTTAGACAGCGGTTATTATAATAACCGCTGTCTAAAGTAGACTATAGACAACGGTTTATGTAAAAACCGCTGTCAATGCTAGGGTTCAGGGTAGAATATACAATGGTTTATATAAAAATCGTTGTCTATTTGAGCATAGACAACAGTTTTTACATAAACCGTTGTCTATTCCCATATTTTTTAAAAAACAATAAGGCGCCCAACGCCTTGTTTACATTTGGGCGCCTTGACGCCTAGGCGTTGCCTAGGCGACACCATGACAAGAATGTCTGTAACCCCACATTCGGGCGTGTCAACAACCCACAACTCTTACCCGCTCTATAGAGCAAGCTCATTGCCTCGATGATGACCTCTATGTGGCCCAACCGTCCATCTCCACTTGGACACCCCACCGACATCTACCACCGCTGAAGTCTCATCCACCTTTTCATCACCTGGATCTCCCGCCTCTATCTGGACCCCCGTTGATCGTTCTGCAGCCACCGTCTCCAGTTTTGCCGATCATACCTCTGCTGGTCCCACCATCCCAACGCTTATGTCACCACCAGTATCTCGAGCTTCGCCGAAAGGGCCTCTGTTTTCATTACCACCAACCGTACTCGCCCCCACACAAATTCTCTCAAGGACTTGTGCTTGCTACTCAACACTGAAGACAATGATCCTGACTTCACTTATTTGGATCCTTTGATACTCGCTGATTACGCCTATGATCCTCGACCTTGAGGGCAAGCGTGATTTTCGGGAGAGGAGTGTTGATACGAAGACGACTCCTGAGGCCAACCATGCATCCCCTATCTACCTATGTAGTCATAGGGCATTTTCGCAATTATATTTGTCTCACTCACAACTATATAAAGGAGTGGTCGTGAGTCTGTTAGAGTTATCTTCGATCACTTGGTTATTAGGGCTCTCGTTGGAGAGTAACTCTTAACGGGATTCTGCTCTCAAGAGTTCAATATTGAGTATACCTCTATGATGTTTTGTATCTTGATTTCGATTAATCTTCTTGTTTGGTTTAACAATGTCACAATAGCGAGTGTCTATCAAAGGGCTTCACACTGCTTCATCAAGCCTACAAACTTGTGATTTTCTCACTATTAGCTTTTTGACAAAACTTTTTCCCTTATAAATGCATTGTACATCCAAGTCAAATAAACATTTTTAGAAAAAAAATGATCTTATAAATTAATATATTCTAACTACCTAGAAAAGGTTAGCCCTGTAACTAGGAAATAGGGGTATAGAGCTTTCCAACTACGGAATGGATCTAAATGAGATTTGTATGTGGCAAGAGAGGGATGTGAAAAATAAAACAGAAGTATGATTCATATCACTGAAATATATTTCATTATTTTTGTTTAGTTCTTGCAATATTGTGATACAGTCAAGCACGACCTTTAGATCATTTCTACAAAATAGATCTTTAGTGTAAATATATTGAATAATTTGAATTGAATTTGGGTAGCCTTTCAGACTATTAGTTGTAAATAAATTAACTAAAATGAATTCAAATGGGCTCCCTACCCTGATTGGAGCTGGCACGGGGGAGAGTTGGCCAATGTCATAGATGAGGTGGCTAGATGGTTGACCTTATATGATGAACATTTCATCACTGAAATTGAAATGAAGTAATGGTGGTACAGGATGTGACATGGAGAAGGGGGTGGCAGTGGATGCCAAAGAAGGTAGACATGGATTAGTGAAGTTTTCATATTCACAAAATACAATTTTCTCCAATTTTATAGACAGACACTTCACTAGTCCACCGCCTCCATATGCTACTAGCTACCTTCCATCAACTCGATATGCTTTAGCCTTCTTTCCTGCTACATTAATAGAAGATTTAAACTAATTCAAATGCAGATTTTGCCAATGGATGTTATGCATGTGCATATAACTTATTCTTTCTAGTCCTTTTGAAAGGTTCACTTGTGCTCCATTGCTTGAACAATTTTTGAACATTTCTTCCGTTGTCTCTATTGCAATCTTTTTTCCATTACTTCAAATTATTGCTATCATTGTTGGGTTCTCTTTTTGCATTATTCTTGTATAATAACTGAGGTCCAACATACTTAAAATATGCCATCTTCCATGCATTTTTAATCTCACATTTTTTTTTTGTGTTGTCGAAGATGAAAAGTAAAATAATAATATTAAACCGGGGCTCCCCTCCCATATATGAGGGGAATACAATAAGGGCAAAAAAAAGAAACAATAAAAGTAATTCTAACACTCCCTCTCAAGTTGGGCGTATGATATTTTGCATGCTCAACTTGCACATAATCTTTTCAAACGTAGTCTGACTTAAACCCTTGGTGAGAACATCCGCAAGCTGTTGATCTGAAGGAATAAATGGTGCGCTCACAACTCCTCTTTCTATATTCTCTTTGATGAAATAACGATCAACCTCAACATGCTTTGTGCGGTCATGCTGGACTGAATTGTGAGGTTTGCTAATAGCGGCTTTGCTATCGCAGTAGCTTATGGGGCCTGGCAGAACCTGGAGGAACCTTGCGGGACGCGTAGCTTTGCGGAGTCTTGCGGGACTCGTGGCTTTGCGGGACGATGGAACGACGGAAGTCGGCGGGCGAACCTAGGGCATTCGCTCTGATACCATGTTGTCGAAGAGGAAAAGCAAAATAATAATATTAAATCGGGGCTCCTCTCCCACATATGAGGGGATACAATAAGGGCAAAAAAGGAAACAATAGAAGTAATTCTAATATTTTGTTTTAGATTTTATAGCATAATTTCTATTTCATCTTATTTTTGAAATAAAAGAAGATTTAATTTTTTGGAAGCTAGTATAATTTAGTCGAAAATGATTCCATAATTTGAATCTTTGTTTACCTGCAATTGTGTTTTACTTGCCACCAAATGTAGTTGTTAACGGGGAAAGAAATTTCTAATTGCAACAAATCCACCCAGGCAAGCGACCGCCTTGAGCATTATGGTTTTGCTTGAACATATTAAAGTAGGATGAAAAACATTCTAATCTACATCCATCAAATCATAATGTTTTGTCCTTCTTTTCCCTTAATTTAATTTCTCAGCGGCTAAGAAAAACCTGTTTGCATATGGTTCTGCTTTTATTCATTCTAAAGGTTTATCAATCATGCCTTTTATGTGCATAACTATTTATGTTGGAAAGTTTTGTTTAACGATTTCATTTGGCATGTTATGATTATGTGTTTCTCCCACAACATTATGTCATATAATAATGCATTGTACAATAGCTAGTTTAAACATACATTTGTAATTCACTGCCAAAAAGGAAGTAGTTTATATAAGCAATGCTACCAAATTTTCTACCTTGTCTAATTGTCCTTAATAACTTATTTATTTTCTAAACACAGATAGGTAAAGTAGCATTATATTATGATTTAACTGTTTCCATTTTGTATTAATATAGACAAGAAAGAGCAAACTTTCAGGAAAACAAGACAGCAGATGGAAATGAAGGGCCTTCTAATGGCCATGAAGTGCACGGTGAATTAAAAAAAGAATCAAAGTTGGAGCTTTTTGGTTTTGATTCTCTTGTCAATATCTTGGGACTCAAGAGGTACTGGACTGAATTCACTTCAGTATTTTCAAAGATAAATTTTTCTGAGCTATTTAGTCTAATGGGCCATCATAAACAATTACAGTATGTCAGGGGAGCCAATTCCAGCACCTTCTAGCCCAAGAGACGGTGAAGATGTGGCTATTACACTAGGTCACCCTAAGGTATATGTGAAGAGAGAGAGAAAGAGAGTCATTTGAATGTTTAAGTTACAAGTGTGGTCTTCATATAGCCAAAAGGGGTCCCATAATTACATGATTGCCCTTACTCCAACATTTAGGCATACCAAGCTCGAATTCATTTGCCAAAACATGTGTGTTCAACTATGCATTTGTTGTATTTATTGTTTATAGGTTGTATTTCATTCTTACTTTATTCAATTTATATCTTTCTTTGTCTTTGGGGCATTTTATAACTTTGAGGTATTTCCTGCTGTATGTTGTACAAGAGGTTGCCTATGTGAATGAGTAAGATATCTTTTCATTATATTAGAGCAGGCTTTTCAACCCTAGCTGAGCGCTTCTTCTTGCAACGATTCATTGTCTTCCATTTTCTACTATCATTGTTGTCGCGGGGAAATGTCAGTAAAGAATTATCGCCCCTTATGCCACTCTCGTCGTAGAAAACTTTTCAATCTTATCAGTGGAAGTCCAATCACATTTTGACATAATCTTCTCAGTTGTAGACTGTTGTTGTCGTAAGGAGCTCCTTTGGTGTATCTTTCTTAACAAATATCATACTTCACAATTCTCTGATGCAATCACAGGTCGTAGATGCACTTTATATGAGGTCATTTGTTTTAAAAGCAGTTGTGTGGTGTCAAAAAATTTCAGTAACTATATCAAAGATCAACGAGTCCGCATCTTGTTTATTAGTTATAGAGATCCTTACTAAAAATATCCAAAACAAAGTGCACTGGTGAGTGTTTTTTGTAGATGATGTCATTGTAAGTAATAAGACATCTATTGAATGAAAAAACAGAATAATAGAGATATTTAAATGCTTGATGCTTCAATTTAGTTGAGCAAAGATCAAATAAATAATTTGCAATTTTAGTGGTGTGGATATTAACAATTATCAAGTTATCTAATTGGAAGATAAAGAGTTTCTGTGAAGTCTAGTTGAAGTACCTGGATCAATTATTTATAAAGGGGAACAACCCGATGCACAAAGCATCCCGCACAGCGACGGTCCGGGGAAGGGTCCCATGACAAGGGCGAAATGTAAGCAAACCTTACCTTGCATTTTTGCAAGAGGCTGCTTCTAAGACTCGTACCCGTGACCTCAAGGTCACACGACAATACCTTAACCGGCGCACCAAGGTTCCCCTTCTCTAGAGTTAAAATGTACTTTCCAGAGTTAAAATTTAGTGGTTAAAATGGAGAAGTTCCTTGAGAATGTTGTGTTATGAGGAAATAATGGAAATTTAATGGTAAATTTTATAAAACCTCTTAGTCCGATAATGCTTTAAAGATCTGAAATACAAGAAGTTGTCGATATTTAAGTTGAATGTTTCAAAAACGAGAATACTAATCAAATGTGTGAGATTACTAGAAAAGTTAAATTTAAGAATGATTATTATATAAGAACAATGGAATCGATATCTACTATAGATAAGATAACAGAAACTTGGGTAGTTTGGGCATGTAGAACAAATGTTAGAAAATACACTAATTATACCCGTATATAGAGTTTGCATCGAAGGATAAGTAGGGGAATGAGTAGACCCATGATAACATGGATGAAAATTGTTCAAAATGATTTGATTAGTCTTTATTTACCTTCTTAGGTAGCATTCGATAAGATCGAACTGGAAATGTTGATTCATAATGCCGATCTCCTATGAAGCACTGATACTTCTTTTAGGGTCGCGTACCCATATCGGATACGTATCCAATAACCTGTACGTACCCAATACTCGGAGGATACACATGTTACTCCAGTAGATACACTTGGACTTGACAGATCGTTCTACATATTATGATATGAGTATACTTTTCTAAAGTAAACAAAAGGCTTCTGCATGCCTTTTAAAAAAGAAAATTATGTGGCTCATAAATATAACTAGCGGTGTTTGATTAGATTTAGGTATCTTTTTTTCGTTCAAACTATAAAAAATTTTATTTAAATTTTATTATTTTGTTTTTAATATATACATGTGCATATATACAGACCTAAGAAGCACAAATACGCTAAATTGAGGCATGTACACCAGGTGTGTTTTCGGTACACATATGCGTACTGGATGAGCAAATACTTATTAACTCTTATTCACCGTGTGCGTTCTCATTCTGCTGCGCTGTTCCAATCGTTCGTCTCGCCGTCTCCCGATCATAAGCTTGTTGCCCTCATAGATCATTCTCGTTGTTTGTTGCGTTCGTCGATCGTGCTGCGTTTGTCGATTGATCGTTCTCGCCGATTTTTTGCAGTCTGCCACTTTCGTCGATATCGTGATGCGTTCGACGATCGATCATTTTCTCTGTCTCCCCGAACGTACTCGCCGTCTCCCAATCGTTCTTGACGTAACCTGTTGTGCTTCTTCCTTTTCCTTCTTTTTCCTTTCCTCTCTTCTTCTACCACTTCTTCTTCCTCTTCCTCTTCTTTTGCTGATTTTAGAAATAGAAATAGATTGTTTCATGTTATTTGTTGCTTTGTAAATTTATTATTTGTTGATTTTAGAAACATAATGTTTCCCGTTATTTGCTAATTTGCAAATTCATTATTTACTGATTTCAGAAACATAATGTTATTTGCTGATTTGCAAAATCATTATTTGCTGATTTGCTATTTTCAGAAAAAGAAATAGATTGTTGCTTGTTATTTGTTGATTTACAAATTCATTATTTGCTAATTTCAGAAAAAAAACAAATTATTTCCTTTTAATTGCTGATTTGATGATTTTAAAAACAAAAACTAATCATTTCCTGTTGTTTTCTTGTTGATTTCAGAAACAGATGTGAGGTATACATATATTGTTACGGTTGTGCATGCTGATGGGACACGCACACACCGACGAGACAAGCACATGCCGATGAGACAAGCACATGCCGACGAGACGCCATGGCAAGTCCGCACGCGTAGGGAGACGATGACAGGTCCGTCTGGAGGAAGAGAGACCGAAGGCGCGACGCCGACGTGATTATTTATTTCATTCACATTATGTTATTTCGTATTATGTTGTGTACACTTTTATTTTATTTGCACTTGTTATTCACACCCCGCACTTATAAGGGGTGATGTTGTACTCCTTTTGGATTATTCTTGGATGAATGAAAACTAGGGCTACACTCTAAACTTTCCTCTCAACCCTAATCCCCCTCTTCTCTCTCACCTCCACCGACCCTTCTCTTCGTCGGATTCCTCTCCGAGATCGTATCAATTTGGTCCGACCTGCCGCACCGCCCGCCATCTAGCCGCTAGTGCTCATAATCGTCCCCCACGATTATTTCGCGCTTGATTCCGCATCCAAATCCTCGACTCCGCTATAGCGCCGATTGGTCGATCTTGCGCCAGTTTCCGCCCGATCCCGCACCGCGCCTGTTTCAACTTTGTCCTTGCAGTGCCGTTCTGCTGGATTGCGCGTAAAAATGCCTATTCCGCACTGCTCCATCCGACACTGCGTGAAATCGTATCTTCCGCCCTGCTCCATCCGACACCGCGTCTGCTTGCAATCCGCAAGTTTCCGTGCGTGAAATCACCTCTTCCCCCCTGCTCCATCCGACACTGCGCCTGCTTGCCGATCCGTAGGTTTCCGCGCGTCCCCAAGTCGCCTTGCCGCCCCTCTTCCAGCGCCGCTTCCCTCTACGCGCTTCCGCATCCGTGCGACGCTGCTCCGCCAATTTGCAGCAGAATAGCCGCCAGCCTCCTATTGTTGACTGTCCTCAGCATGATTGCGGAAGCCCCTCCGTCTGTGTGCGTCCCCAAAGCCTTTCGCCAGTCCAGATCTACCCTTCCAACCATTCCAGTGACTTCCGTCCTTCTGCCATCCGCTGATTCCAACCACTTCCGCGGCTCCCAGCGCTTCCGTCCAGATCTACCCATCTAGTCGCGCCCCTCCGTTCCGCTGATTCCAACCCATGACTCCCAACACTTGCTCAGCCAAAGATCTTCCTTCGTATACGACCACCAAAGCCCTAAGCCGCCGCTTGGAGGCTTAAGAGAAACTCGTCTCCTCCATGCACTCCTTCCTCCTCGCCCTCCACTCCAATATTGACTCCCTTCAAGCGTCCACCGCCACCGTCTCCAGCCCACCCGTGGACGGCGTCTCTCTCCTAGTCACCGGACCGCAATCCATTCCTTCAGGGACCACTCCGCCTTCCATTCCGGGCCTGTCTGCACTCTCCCTCGACAGTCCCGCCTTTGTCGGCGTTGACCTGATGGTTTGGATCGCCAAGTCGGAGCAATATTTTGACCTCAACTACATACCAGAGCATGACAAGGTGTCTTTGACGGTGGTTGGCCTAGACGGCTCGACACTCCACTGGGCTCGGCGGCTCTGCCAATCCAACCCGTGCCTCTCCTGGCCTGATCTCAAGCAGGAGATGACTCGGCGGTATGCCACCCGCTACTCCGGCTCCTCCGCTATCGAGCTTCTTTGTGGCATCTGCCAGACAGCCGGCCTGGACGACTATGTTGATGAGTTCGTCTCCCTGGTCTCCCACGTCCCCGAGTTGCCACCCGATCATTATCTGGGCTTCTTCATGCAGGTTCTACTGCCACATATCCGCTCTTGTCTTCGCACGCACCACCCTCACACAATCTTTGACGCCATGGACTTGGCGCGTCTGATGGAGGCCGACCTCTCCCCCAGCCGCCTGCTCCTACGACCGATCACCACCAACCTCGGTCGCCTTGGCGACCACTAGCTACGGCTTCTCCACCGCGGCCGCTACCTTGGGGAAATTGGTCGGGCTGCCCACCGACCCCTCAACGTCTCTTGAACAGTGATTACAATGGGCTCCACAACAAGGGTTTCTGTTTTCGGTTCCGCTAATCGTATTTCCCCAATCATGAGTGCTCCGCGAAGGAGTTCCACGCCATCATTGAAGATGTCGACCCGAAGGTTACCCTTGCTGACTTTGAGGCACTAGAGCTTTCAGTGGGGGATACACCTCTCAACTCCACCGTAGCTACGTTCCATCGATTGGAGTTGTCTTGCGTCATGATATACGGGATCTCCGGCCAACAAACCATGCAACTCTCGGGCATGCTGTGGGAGCATCCGATCATCATCACAGTAGATAGCGGCGCAAGTCACAACCTCATCTCTGAGCTCCTGGTGCAGCAGTTCCGCCTTCCCTCAGTTCCCTCTCCAAATGTTGCGGTCCGCCTGGTCAATGGACGCCGCCGACTGACTCAGGGTTGTTGCACTGCAGTGCCTATTTCTGTGAGGTCCTGTTCCGTGATCGCAGACTTTTACGCATTCGGCCTAGACGGTATCGATGCCATTTTAGGGGTTGCTTGGCTCTGCACGCTAGGCGATGTACGCGTCAATTGGGTGTCTATGACCATGCAACTCCTCCACGGTGGCTAGCCATGTTGCCTCGACGGTGACTCCCCTTTCCTCCGCTCTCCGGTCACCCTCTGCACGATCCAACGGACCACAAACGTCAACCTCTCCGCGGGGCTGTGGTCCCTCTCGGGCCCGTCTGACATGTTTTTCCCTTTTTTGACGGGCCACCAAGAGCTATCTACTATGCTCGTCGACGTCACCCAACCTCCGACAGGATTTCCACCAACCCAACTTTCTCTAGTCTGGAAGAAAGACGGTAATCGGCGTTGTACTACCCAGCCAAGCCACTTGATTGCTACCACCTTTAGGGGGATTTTGGCTCGCAGGAGGTCCCTGTTGCTGGGTTGTACCGTCTGGAGTCCGAAGCTACGTGGCTGCCCCAGGATCACTTCTGCCGCCACCCCTCCGACTACTACCTTAGGAACAAGACATTTTCCAGACGATGACATTGTTACGGTTGCGCATGCCGACGAGACACGCACACTCCGACGAGACGTCGTGGCGAGTCCGCGCGCGGAGGGATAAGACGACAGGTCCGTATAGAGGAGGAGAGACCGAAGACGCGACATCGACGTAATTATTTATTTCATTTGCATTATGTTATTTTGTATTATGTTGTGTATGCTTTTATTTTATTCGCACTTGTTTTCCCACCCCGCACCTATAAGGGGTGATGTTGTACTTCTTTTGGATTATCCTTGGATGAATGAAAATTAGGGCTGCTCCCTAAGGCTTTCCTCTCAACCCTAATCCCCCTCTTCTCCCTCACCTCCGCCGGTCCTTCTCCTTGCCATATTCCTCTCCGGGATCGTATTATATATATATATTTATTATATTTAATACAATTTATCTCATCGTACTCGTATCCTTTGTTTTAAAATTTCGGCGTACCGTCGTTCCGGATACGTACCGTACCCGATACTCATACCCGTACCGGTGCTTCCTAGCCGATCCCATGTAGTTGAGATAAGACCATTGATTATTTTGAATAACAAGCATAGTGGAAGGTTTCCAAGTACAATACAATTGATATATTTTATATACTCTCGATCAAGGTTGCAGATATCGGATGTCGATGACACGTCGGTTTGAGTTTTCATGTCTGTTTTTTATATATTGGAGGATATATCGGGGATATTTCATATATTGAGTTTTAATAATTAATTAATTATATATGTAATTAAATATTTTTTATACATGTCACAGTACTAGCTATTTTACAACCTATTGTACTTCTAAATATTAAAAGTTATATGTAACATTTAACATACAATATTTTATTGATAAAAAATTTGTAAAACTAGTAATCTTAAGGAATTTGCAATGATATATTATTTCTATGAGTTCAAATTAAAAAAAATTAAATTTCAAACATACCTCATTCTTCATCACTTATACACTCATCTATAGTCCGCAAAGTAGATTAAATATGATCTTCATCAGATGAACCCTCTAGATCTGCCTCGTCCAACTCAGATGTTTTTCTCATTTCTTTTCGTTGATAACTAATTGTAACTTCTTTGCTTGTAGCTAGTCTTGGAGGCCTCATTTCATCATGATCAGCGTCGACTATATTGCCAATTTGCGTTCATGTCAACCCCTCTCCAGGAAAGACTTCATCCTCGCCATGTTCATTTTCATCCTCCTTAGGATCAACATTCACCATCCACTCTTGTACCATTTCAGAATCAACATTCTTAGTTGTCAATGGATCTCGAGATGTCTCTGAATATTTTTGACTTCAACAACATTTTATCCAACCGTCGGGCGGAGTTAAATCAGCGGACCGTCGATTATAAAAAAAAAAAAAAAATTTAAACAAAAACATGCGATATGCCCGTTTTTTGGGGCCGGTGTATCGGTTAAAACCGATATATCGTCCTGTTTTTTTCAAAACGCCATGAAAAAAACTTTAAACGGTTTCATGCCTTCATGGTGCTTTAATCCCCAAACCTTCATGTTTGCCGACATGTCGGCCGATATCCACAACAGAACTCTCGATTGTTTATCTTTCTTTTTTCCTTCATTTTTTTGGCATCATAACACAAACAATTTTGTCTATAGAAATTAGCTTGGGTTTAGTGAGACAGATGACTGTTTTAACAAATTTTTGTTTCTACAGGAAACTGGTCTTAAACTGGGAACTATGATGGGTGTTTTTGTCCCTTGCTTGCAAAACATACTGGGCATTATCTACTACATTCGCTTTTCCTGGTAATTTCTAGTTCATCTCTCTCTTAGTTTTACATAGATAATATGATAGAACTTTTAGATTTTTTTCTTGTTCTTTAGATACTTGGTAAACTTTTATAATTTCTAGTTCATCGCTCTCTAGTTGTTTCTTTTGCACAAGTCGCTCATGAAATGCCAATTTCTACAGCTTCCAATCTAGAATAGGCCTATGTAGATTGACTTTGTTTGGGCCCACTGCCTTCATTATTAGTCAAAAATATCTTCCAGACCAGTGACCAAATATGAAGAACCTTTTTTGCAGAAAATTATTCTAAAACTACAAAATAATAAACCCTCAAGTTGTTTTTCACCAAACAGAAGGAAATATGCGATTTCTCAAGCATCACCTTACCCATTCTCAAATGTCTTTCATCCTCAGCATCCATAGAGAAAAAATCGTAGAGAAGAAACTCAATTTCTTATTGATCATCAATTATGGATCATCATTATCTAAGAGTGCTGTTACTAGCAAACCCAATTTGGTTTCTAGCAAACCATTACCATTAGCAAACCCTCATTTTTCAAAATGGCTATTTGAAAATCATTTTGCTACTAGCAAACCAACATAATTTTTTTAAAATTTTGTTTTAAACATTCATTCTTTCAAAATTACTCACTACATATAATGACATTACAAATGATTTCAAATGTATTCATTCAACCACTTAAGTTAGCATTAGAAATGAGTCAAAATGCCGCAACATTTTGTTTAGTATGTCCAAAACATCTTTTTCAACACAATATCATCATTTGCACCAAAATCTTTAAACAAAATATCGCCGGATTTAGAAATATATTTGATCTTTAATTCCTATAAGGGTGTGTTGTATATATGAGTTGAGTGTATATAAGAATATACGCGTCTTTTTGAACTGCGTCTTATACGTATATTTTCATGAGAAGTGTTTAACATGAAAGTTGTAGATCTCATCTCGATGAGATCTACAACTTTCATGTTGAGCACTTTTTGATTTGAAGCAATTCAGACCCCCGATTTGGCCCTTGAAAAAAGTCACGCCGAACATCTTTACGGACGCCCGGGATCGGCGTGACTTTTTTCGGGGACCAAATCGGGGGCTTAAACGGCTTCAAATTAAAAAGTGTTCAAAGTTGTAGATCTCGACGAGATCTACAACTTTCATGTTGAACACTTTTTAATTTAAAGCAGTTTAGACCCTCGATTTGAGCCCTGAAAAAAGTCACGCCGAAAATCTGTGCGGACGACTCGTTCCGTGCGTGTCTTTTTCGGGCTCAAATTGGAGTTCTAAACGGCTTCATATCAAAAAATGGTCAACATGAAAGTTGTAGATCTCGATCTCAACTTTTGATCACTTTTTCAAATGAGAAACATTTGGGGCTCAAAATTCAAAAATGTAAAAATTGCAAAATGCAAGATTGGTTTGCTAGTAGTAATTTTTGGGAAGAGAAAAAATGGCGGAATCTGTTTTTTTCTAGTTTGCTAGTAACAAAAATGAGTTTGCTAATCTGCGGTGCCTTTACAAATTTACAAGCCATATATTCCTACTTATTGAAATATGATTACATTTTAAATTTAAATTCTAATCTCATGTAAACTAAAACTAGATAAGATTAAAAAAAGGAATTGTTAAATGCACCGCAGATTTGACTAATGGCCCCATTTTGTTAAAGACACCGCACATGACTAAAGACACTCTAAAATGTTAATTGCACCGCATTTTTTTAAAGGTACCGCAAATAAATGAGGTTAATTACAACATTATGTTGTTGTATTGTAAAAAAATTTCCTTAGGAAAACTCTGAGAAGCTAGTGGATTTTGGCTCGGCACAGCTCCAGCCACATGATTTTTCACCATTTCCGAGTTTATTATCATAACTAATATTTATTATAAATTTAGTTTTGTAATAATAATACGTAATCTTAATATATAATAATAACAATATATAATATTATGATATATAATTATATAATTTTACTATTTCTAATTATACATTTATTATAAATTTGAAAGTGCAAATCTAATTCTTCGTATTGTTTCTAATTATAATATGTAATTATATAATTTGACTATTCATCGTCTCTCCGGCGGAAGAAAACAGCGCCACCTTCGCCATTATTAAATCTCTGCCACCTCGTTGACGTCCATGGCAGAACTCCCGCACTGTGTCCACTGAACAAATCATCGCATCCCTTGCTGGTGTACGCCTCCGCAGCCCTTGCCGGAGCACGCTTCAGACGGCGACTATAGGCGAGGGATTCAAGGATCGGGCACAACCGTTAAGATGAGGAGAATGTGGAGATCGGGCTGAGCGGCGGCCGTGCGACGGGAGGGAGCGGCGCCTAGGGTTAGGGCCTGATCGGGAGCGACAACAAAAAGGAGAGGTGCCATTTACCGGGTGCCATTAGGTTTTTTTTAAGATTGAATTTATCCCCTAAATTTAACATTATGCAGTGCCATTATCCAAATCTGCGGTGCCTTTAACAATTCCCTTAAAAAAGTCTTATCCTTATTTCTTATTTAAATTAAGAAAATGAAATTCAGTATAATAAATAATGAGTATTGTTATATGCAGGCCACAAATCACTAAATGTAGACGGTTGATATATGCAGGCCAAACTTTATACATGCAAGCCAAACTTTATACATGCAAGCCAAACTTTATACATGCAAGCCAAACTTTATACATGCAAGCCAAACTTTATACATGCAAGCCAAACTTTATACATGCAAGCCAAACTTTATACATGCAAGCCAAACTTTATACATGCAAGCCAAACTTTATATATGCTTGGCCAGAGCTTTTAATTCAAAGTCCTCATGATCCGGTGGAGCAGAGAGATTTAGATTGAACAAGGTCTTGCAGAGCTTGGAAGCTCCATGTAAGGTGGTCTGTGGCGAAGGAGGCGTCGGCGAGGTGATGGTGACAGATCTGGGTGAGGAGCATGGGTGGGATCTCTCTCCAACAACCACAACCGAGCAACCATTCATCTTCCCACTGTTGTTGACCAAACATCTCATTGCTTCGGGTCAATCTCCTAGACGGTCCCCAGGCCGAGCTCGACTGAGATCCGGCTTGAGATCTCTCTGGGACCAATTGTTTTCCAGGAAGAGCAAATGGAGCTCCGTAATTGTCCGCTTACAAACCCCCCTTTTCCTTTACCTTCTTCTGTTTCTTAGAAGGAATTGGTTCTCTAAAAACTGAGTAACTTAAACAAATTTATAGATAGTTTCCATTGTTTTCTTATTCTTCTGTTCTGACAAACATCACACTGCTCTGTGGAAGAAGAGTTTTCACTACCTCAATTCGTTTGTTGTTACAAAGAGTTAGTTTTATATAGAACTAGTAGAATCTGAAAATGCCTCTCCTGTGCCTCTTCTTTATTTGTTGACAAAGTGTCAGTTCTATCTGTAAGCAGAGAAAGCTCAGAAAGCTTCAAACAGTTTCCATGGCATCCATTCACTGCCCCAATTCATCCATTGTTCAAAACTCTTGAAAGACACCGTCCATAGCCCAGCTATGCCGACCAAGCTCCTCTCGCGCGACTGCTCTGGCCGCACATACACACAATCCTCCGACAAAGCAACAGTCCCTCACCCTGGCATCTCTGCTCTCCCTACAAGCAAGCTTCCCTTTATTCTCCAAGAAACGGAAAGGGCACTCGTGGACTACGACCATCCTTTTTCTCCTCACTCATCTCCGGGAAGAAATCCTCCGAGAAACTCAAAGCGGGGTGAAGCGGAGTCGTCGATCAGGTTCACGAAGGAGGAGGCGTGTTCAGATCGGCGGGGAGGAGTAGCGTCAAACTACTTCAGAGTGGCGGGGGAGAAGAGGACGAGGAGACAAGAGGAATGCTGGTAGGATTTGCGGCCTGCCTGCGTGTAACTAGTTTTTTGGTAAGAAAAAGAGGAGTTCAATTGGTATTTGTGGCTTGCATATAGCCAGATGCGCCCTGCATATGACAATGTTTTAAATAGTGGCTCTAGAAAGGCTTGAAAACTAGTCCAGTTCAGCTCTTTTGAGGTCTGACTCTATTCTGAACTTTCTTAGCTAACCGTAAGTTGTATCCAATGATTCCAATTTGTTTCGGATGTGAAAAACTCTTCTTCAATGATGTTGTAGAAAGTGTTCTAGGTGGTTGTGACACAGTCAGACCATCTATTGGATGGGAAGCTAAGATGCAGTTGTGTTTTTATTGATTTTTCTCTTACTTTGCATTGATTTATTTGATGAAAAGAAAAAAAATTGAAGTTCGTGAATATTTTGAATTTTTTTTAATTATGTGGAGAGTGGAGACCTAATTTGGTAGCATGATAAAATTGCTCATAAGGAGAAAATTACTAAACCCTAAGTGATAGTAAAGGAGAATTCACTCGTGAGGATTTTAACTTTTGTAGAAAGAGGACTATTTTTCAAACATCCAGTCTTCTGATACCTCAGCAGAATGAGGCAGCTGAGAGGAAGAATAAACATATCTTGGATGCTACCAGGTGTTTGTTATAAGAAATGCAAGTTCCAAAAAGGGTTCTGAGATGATGAGCTTTGTACAACTATATTTATGATTAATCATCTATCATTAGATACTTTAGAAGGAAAATATCTTTTACAGGGCTTGTTACTCCCCTCTCCTTAGACTTCCTTCTAATGTTTTTGAGTGTGTTTTTTGTTCACATTTTGGATCTAACAAATAGAAATTTGGACCCCAAGCATTCAAGTGTATCTTTCTAGGTTAAGCGTCTGATCAAAAGAGATATAAATGTTAATCCCCGCAAATGCATATAGGATATATATATAACATATTACTTTTTGAGGATATTCCTTTTTACTCAGACAAAGAAATAAAACTTACTATCCTTTATGATGTGCATTTCCCTAATAGTCTAACACTACTTCTATTACTTATCTCATTTTGGTTGATGACTTGTTGCCCGTCAATAAGTGCAAGTTACCACTTATTATTTGCTTTTGCATGAGGTCCATCAAGTTGTGCTTGATATTGATATCTACAGAGTATAGGTTGTTAACAGAGAAAATCAAGTCTCTTAAAACAAAAAAAGGGGAAGGACTTCAAATTCAAACCTATCAGAGAGCAAAGATGATTCATGTCTGTCATCAAAGGATGCATACTCACGTTTAGGTTGAGAAGACCAATACTCACTATCTACTATCCCCGTCGAAGCCAATAGAGAATTGCAAGATACTACTTATTCCTTATTTTTACTTGATACCCAGTAATTCGTGCTAGAAACTGATATCTCTATAGTATATGTTGTTAATAGAGTAGCTCAAGCATTTTAGAAATGGAAAAAGAGTCAAGGCCTTCAAATTCAGGCCTATCAGAGACCAAAGATGATTCATGTTTGTCATAGAAGGAAGCAGCCTCGTGTTTAGGCTGAGAAAATTAAAACTCATATTATTCGTATTGCTATACCTTCAAACAATTGATCAAGTTGTGGGCATTCTGACAAAAGGGTTGTATTTTAATCAGTTAGAGATACTAGGTGGCAAACTTGCTATGGAAAATTTCTTCAAGCTAGCTTGACGGAAGATTTTTGAAAAGGAAAACAATATATTAAGCTTTGAACTAAACATTGAGTAATTCATATATATATATGTGTGTGTGTGTGTGTATTGTTGGAGTTATTGCATTTATGAGTTAATATCGGTGTTCTGTCTATGTATTAGAGTCTTTAGGTTTATGTTTAGTTGGTTCTTTATGTGTAGTCTCTCATTAGCTATCAATGATTTTTGTGTCCTTGTAGTACTTTAAATACCCCATAAAGGGAAGAAGGTGAGACCGCGGGTGGAGGCGAGCTAGGAAATGTTAGAAAGAGGCGAGCTAATCGATTGAGCGGCTGTGTGGTCTTGCGAGCGAGAAATATCGGAGAGGATCACCGTGACTTTTCCTCGACCTAGCCTTCCCATGATGGGAGATACAACGGGAGCCGATCTCGATCGAGAGAGGAGGGCAGAGGGAAGCCTTGCTCAACCCTAGCCCTAGTCAAGATGTGTGAAGGAGGAGGATATTCAAGAGAGAGGATTAGAGTTTAATTTTTCATACCATCAAGCCCGCTCTCCCCCGCCTATATATAGTGAGAGGAAAGGATATAACAAAAGTACCAAATATGACCCCTATCTGGGCTACATAGAGCGTGATAAATAAAGTGTGCAAAATTAAGAATAGATTAGCAGTGCACAACAAATAAAGATACAATGTACTGGATGATACACATCTTCCCAAGCACGCGTCGTCACCCCCTGCGGGGTACATAACATATCCTCCCCACCCCCATACATTTTTACTATTTCTTTCATTCACTTCAATTTTCTTTTCCATCAAAAGGGATAAAGTGTAGACTTTGTTTTCATCGTCCTCATCATCCGGAGGATCGTCCACTTGGAGCAAAAAAAGATTCTTGCACCTGCGTCCGACTGAGTATGACTCATCACAGTTGAAACAAAGGTCCTATGCACGATGTTCTGCTATCTCTGCTTGTGATAGTCGCTTTATGACAGAGGTGATACTGGATTCCTTACCCCTAAGTGAGGTGGATAGACTGCTAGAATGAGGAGTGTGTGTCCTCACACCGACTGTCCCCGTACCCGCCATAGTGGACTCCACCTAGGGTGTCCATGAGGAGATACTTCTCATAAATGTGGGCAAAGCTCATGGCCATGCTAAGGTCCGACGGGGCTTGAAACTCCATATCGAGTTGTAACCTGTCGTGCTGTCTAGCAATGAAGATATGGGCATGGTGTTCTAACATGATAGAAGGAACACGGGCCAGTAACATCTAAAAGCGCTCAAAGTGACCATACACATATCCAGATTGCTTGAGATTTACAAGCTCCCCCCTAGGGATTGCTCCAAAGAGGTGGACAAAAATGCAGATTGCAGGCGTTCTTGAAGGTGCAGCCTGATTTTTTTTCTCTCTGATCGAGTCAGGGGGTGTTTTTTTTGGAATTTTGCTGCTTCTTGCTTTCCTTTATGGGGGGGGGGGCAAAACGGTGGTTAAAGGAGACTGTGAAGTGGTTTGTCGCAAGTTTCTAAATTTCATCCAGCGCTCCTCCTCCACTACGTCTACTCCCACACCATCGAGAGCTTGATTTCGTCTGATCAGAGATGCGCTCCAGTCGCGGCTTCGCTCATGACACATCCTCATCCCATTTTTTCACCGACAACTCCAGATCAACGACATCTCATCCCGTCAGTTTGTTCTAGCCTGTAGCCTCTACCACTCTGCTTGTAACATGCCATTTTTTATACCATAGAACTCTTTTGCATTACTTTGCAGACAAGCATCACGTGTCGAAAGTTCAATAGTTGAATTCAATAAAAATTGCTGAATTTTTTCCAGGCGCTACCAATTCGTTTTTTCGCACGACCGTATGTTTTTTAGCAGTTTTGAAAAAAAAACAATTTTCCAACGACCCGAAGATGATCATACGTTTTTATGTACGACCGTGTGTTTGGTGTGTGAAGAAAGCTACATGTAGTAGAATTTCCTTCATGCTGATTTATGCACGATCCCATGATCAACATAAAATAGAGATTTTAATGTTTAATATGAGCCTTGGATCTCGATCCGATGTCCCAGATTGCTTGCCCTCGATTTAATAGCGTGGGAGGGATGCACCGAACCTTCATTCACTCGATCTTGCCATTGAAGAGAGGGGAGAGGAGAAGATTAAGGAGAAAGAGCTAGGGCTTGGAATTTTCTCCATTAGAGAAGGATTTGGAGCTTCGTTCAAGGAACCGAGACCGGATTCATGAAGAGTTCTTCATCCTGGCCGTGCTCCACCCAATTTTGCAAAGTTTCCATGGCGCCAATGAGAGCTCCAATGATAACAATTTCTCTCCCCGGTCTTAGGACTGTTTGTATTGCCTATGTTTTTCAATTTCTTACGTTAGGAGAGCCTCCTCTCACTAATTAGTGGAGAGTATTTTTTCCCTAGTTTTAGGACCGTTTGTATGCCAATGGTTTTCAATTTCTTGCATTAGGAGAGCCTCATCTCACTAATTAGTGGAGGGTATAAACTTCTTTGGTTTGTTAGAACCCCGGAGTGTGTGATTGCGACATCGACATGATTTTGCATTAGAAATTCGATGCTCTTGTTTGGATTAGACATGGTGTGTGAAGCCTATCCGTGGCCGTAGGCCCGCATTCGTGATGTTGATATGTTGCATATAGGGAAACTCTAGATTGCGTCCTGAAGAATTACTCTGATATAAACATCGTAATGAATGGAGGGTTTTGGTATTTCAGGGGATTTTGAATATTACTATAGAAGTCCTATGTTGGTGGCCGCTAAAAGGGAAAATTGTTGTTTCCATGGCTCAGAGATATTTAGGACGTGATCATCATTTAATTGGCCGCGAGGGTAGTGTATGTGATGCTTAGATTAAGTGTATCATTTGCAAACTGGATGTGTGTTGCATATGTTATGATATGGTCGTTCAGATGCCCATACACCTGCTACCATGATATTGGGTAGTTGAGATGACCCTAAACTTCTAACTAATTGGTTGAGATGATTCTATTTCTCCTATCATGATATTTAGTGGTGGAAACGACCCTAAACTTCCCACCATGAGGTTGAGATGACCTTATAACTCACTTGATGTTATATGTTTTAGAATGACAATTGTGTGGTCAGGAGTGCCCCTAATCCATGTGTTGATTACATGATTGTTATGCTAGTCTCATGCGATGATGTGACTGGGGGTTGTGACGAACATTTGGGTGAATCCTACCATCATAATTATTGCATATATATGCTCTCCTTATTTTATTGCTAAACAAAGAAGATTGTATGATGCCCAAGCCTTCACTTGTGCAACATAGCTCTTATACTTTCTGCTTTGGATACATATTACTTGCCCTGCATTGGATACTTACAGGTGTGTGATCACTCACCCCGGAGTCTGCTACGATGTCTGAGGGGAGGGGCAGACCGTTATGTGGTTTGTGACCAATTCATAGCTGACCCTTGTTTTCCCTGACTTGTATTTGTATGCTTGTGGCGCACGACATATCAGCGCATATCAGGCAAGCTGTTATGAGGCGCGACGATGCCAGTTATCTTAAACTTATGTTGTTTTATGTTGTGTTAATTTTTAGTAATATTTTACCTATATGTAGTAAGCCCAGATGGGGGACCCGTGGGAACCTACTTAAGTGGCTGGTTGTGCCTTGTTTTTGTTAAGAAGAAAGTTAGAACAAATCTCCCTCTCTCTCTCTTATTTCCATCTCCCTTGCTCTCTCTCACTCTAAAAACCCCACGGGTTCTTCTTTCCCGTGTTTACCCTAGCCGACATCGAGCCCCGTCAACATCGCCGATCGCGGGCATCTCCTCCCGACACCATAGCTCCTCCGTCGGTGACACAATCCAAGTGCAAGGGTCGTAGCAACTTGGTATCAGAGGGAGGTTCCGCCGCTCGCGCGCACCCGCAGTCGCGCATTTCCGCCGATTCCGCTGAATCCGCGGGCTTGTCCTCCTGCGCACGGGACCGCTCCTCCAGTCCATCGACAACTCTCAGCCCGCCAGAACTTCTCTCCGACCCGTCGTCCAGCGTCGCCGACCTCACTCCGACCGATTTGGCGGTTGCCAGCCGGCCTTCCAGCCTCGGCCTTACAGCTTCGCGTCTTTTCTCTTCTGCCGGCCTCCTTCCAACACCCACCGCCCACCATACTGCCCTATATCCGATGGTCGATGC
This sequence comes from Platanthera zijinensis, assembly GCA_039513925.1. Taxonomy (NCBI): domain Eukaryota; kingdom Viridiplantae; phylum Streptophyta; class Magnoliopsida; order Asparagales; family Orchidaceae; genus Platanthera; species Platanthera zijinensis. Next base: position 240,861,746 of record CM077081.1, on the reverse strand, counting down.
TCCTCCCTCCCTTGCCGAGGTCATGGCTCTTTTCCACTCTATGTTTGCGACTCAGAACGCCAAGATGGACGCCCTCAACGCCTGTTTGGATCCCTACAAGGTATGCCGTCTCCTCCGCCTCTGACTTCGGCCGACCACCCTTCGGCAAGCCGGGTGGGCTCTGCCGCTCCTCCGGGCGTGGACTATCCCTCCTACGCACGTACTATTCAGATGGATTTTCCCATCTACGAGGGTCACGAAGACCCCCTTCCGTGGATTACGCGTTGCGATATTTTTTTTGCAAACCACCGCACACCAGATGAAGAGCGCGTCGACATCGCTTCCTTCCATTTACTCGGCCTCGTACAATTATGGTTCACTCAACTTCTGCGGGAACATCCCACCATTTCCTGGGCAGATTTCAGCACGGCCTGTACCCTTCAGTTCGGCCCGGCCCTACAGGGCAACCCACTCGGCGATCTGGCAAACCTCAAGCGGGATGGCTCCATCGACACCTACCTGGAACAATTCCAAATACTGCTGTCTAGGGCAACACCTGTCTTACCGGAGCAGCAGGTTCCCCTCTTCACCGCCGGCCTCTACGAGCACTTACGTTGGGATGTGGAGTTCCTCCTGTCTCGTGATCTCAACACCGCTATGAGCCTCGCCAGGGCTTGTGAGCGGCGACTGCTACTCGATCGCCACCTTTGGGACGTCAGGACTATCAAGGCTCTTATTCTCAGGCCAACTTGCTGGATAGGGCTCCATCCCAGGACGATACACCGTGGCCTACGGTTCGCCGTCGTCTGTCCCGCACTGAGATGGCAGAGCGTCGCGAGAAAGGCTTGTGCTACGATTGTGATGACCATTTCATACCGGGACATCGATGCAAACGCTTATTCTGGCTCGAAGTGGACAATCCTCCAGATGATGACACGATGGGAGGAGAGGCCACTGCTTTTCCCTTTCGATCCAGCTTGAGGACAAGCTGTCTTCGGACGGGGGCGGCGATGTTATGTGGCGCGACGACGCCAGTTATCTTAAACTTATGTTGTTTTATGTTGTGTTAATTTTTAGTAATATTTTACCCATATGTAGTAAGCCCAGATGGGGGGCCCGTGGGAACCTACTTAAGTGGCCGGTTGTGTCTTGTTTTGTTAAGAAGAAAATTAGAACAAATCTCTCTCTCTCTCTCTCTCTAAAAAGCCCACAGGTTCTTCTTTCCCGTGTTTACCCTAGCCGACATCGCGCCCCGTCAACATCGCCGATCGCGGGCATCTCCTCCAGACACCATAGCTCCTCCGTCGGTGACACGATCCAAGTGCAAGGGTCGTAACACAAGCCCAAGCTGTGCAAAGAGAGGATTGCAACAAAGTTCATTTTACTTTTTTGCCTCTTATAATTTTGGCATGCGTGTCGATGAAGATATTGTATGGTTGTACTCTTGTATGTGTTATATGATGTAAGGCTTTGCCCGGTCCGGCCCGGCCCGGGCAACCGAAAAAATGGGGGCTCGGTAAGGGCCCCAAGCCCGGCCTTGGCCCGGGCCGGGCCTAGCCGTGCTTTTGCCGGGCCGGGCCCGGGCGGGCTTTCCGGTCCCGAGCTATTTGCCCACGACTACTTCCCGCTAGCTAGTAGACTTTGTTGTAGTAGTTGTTTTAATTCAGTATCATCTTGTAATATTTAGTTTGTGAAAGTGGTATGTTGTGGGGTCTGCCCCAAACCATACTATATTGCATTTACAGGTGGAGTGTCACAATTTGGTATCAGACTTTATGCATACAATCCAATAATCTTTAGGTCGTGGACCAACCCGTTTTAAAAAGTGGTGTGCACATGTAGTGCGAATATTTAAACGTCTAATTAAGAAGAATGTTCAGTTAAGGAAAATGTACTTGTTATGTATGTTGCTTGCTTCGGACCCTGAGTATTCCATGTTTTTTGTGTTTTCGGTCGTTAAATTGTTTGTTTCATGTTAATAGGAGGTTAGGAGCGGTGCAGGTCCTCCTCGACCCTATGACGCTGGAGATAGCAGTATGCCCGCCTCACAGCTGCGAGTCCTCCATCTGCGAAGATGTGTTGGATAATTACTGATGCAGTGATTGCCGAACTGAACACACAACTAGCAAGGCTTGCACCAAATGATGTACCTTCCACTCCTTATGTGGCTCCAATACTAGTTGTTGCTATTCCTTTTGGTGTGCCCCGCGCACGTGGGCACTAACTGAAGTATATTTGAGTTTCAATCCGCCGTCATTATCTGGGAGAGACACTCCAGCTGAACCTGAAGATTGATTGGCTAGAGTGAAAAGGATCCTGATAGTCATTGATATGCAAGATGAGAGGATGATAACATTGACCACCTTCCTATTGATTGAGGAGGATAAACTTTGGTGGGACAACGAACCCGAATGTAGTTTTGGTGGGAGCCGTTTGACACTGATCCCCATGGAAGACTTCTCTGAGTCTTTCCACTGGAGATACACTCTCTCCACTATGTGTTGATAAATAGAAAAGGAAATAGAATGTGTATCTTATTCATCCTCATAAGGGATTTATATAGCATTATAAACAATACTTAAACCTAGACTCAAGATGCGGGATTAAACCCACAAATACTAAAAGACTTGAATAATACTAAAATACTAATATCTTCAACACTCCCCCTCAATTGGAGGGAAACCTCCCGCTTGGACACATCAAATAAAGTCAACAGAGGTAGGCGATGAGGGACAAAAACACTGGACAAGCCACCGGGGGAAATCATCAAACTGGGAAATCAAGCTGGGGACATAACCACACACGACGCAGACCTGCACAGGACGTGGACTTGCTGGAGTCAGGTCAACCAACATCACCTACACAGACAACGTGCGAAAAGGAACAAACGATGTAGAGCTAATCGGCAATCGGGAATAATCCGTCAGGGATAATCTGTTAGGGATAGTTCGCACAAAGGGCGGTCCCCCATGAAACAGTCCCACATGACACAGTTCCACGCGACACAACCCGATGAGATTAGAGTAACCGCCATCAATCATGCCCTGACACATGACCAATCAAAAGAAACATGGGGAGGAGCGAACAACATACGACATAAGCCTAGAGACCGCGTAGAACAAAGGTGAAAAGCGGGAAAAAGTCTTCTAAATCGCCTTCGTCATAAGCACTCCCACTCACGTGAAACACATGCATGAAGTCATATAACACACAAACAAGAAACAAACATAAGATCCATATCACAAAAAAAAGTAGGTAAACAACTATGGATGATGACTGCTGGTGAGAACGAGCTCAAGATACAACGAGCAGAAGGCTCAAGGAGCGGCGAGCAGATGGCTTAAGCAGAGGAGAGTAGAAGGCTCAAGCCCAACAAGAAAGAGGAGCTCAGCACGAGAGGAACCATTGTCACCTTCAGAAAGACGGGAGGGGCCAAATCACGAGCAGATCAAGAGTAGGGAGGAGAGATCGTTAATGGAGAGACCACAACAGAGAATATCGACATCAGTAGGAACAAGCTCGAGTAGGGGTGACAACAAGCACAAGAAAGAAACAGCCGACAAGATCAGCGATTAGATAAGCAGCCACGAGCGGTGACAGGATTAGAATTCGTTGAGGCATAGATCGTCGATGGCGAGACTGCTGCGGAAGATAGGTAGTGCCGACAGAGGCCGAAATCCACGAACGACATCAACATTGATATCGCAGGCGAGAGGTCACACAGGCGCAGGCGTCGTGGAGACCATGTTCCACTCGGCCCCCTCCGGTCGACGGAATCACAGATCGATTTCTTCGACGGGAGCAGGAGCATAAGGGATTGACACGAGCAAGGACATGATCGACTCGACCGGACGAGGGGGAGGGAGAGGCGAAAATTAGAGGGAGCGTCTGCGAGAAATCAAGAGGCAGCTCACAGAAAAAAATTAGGGTTTCAGAAGCAAAGCATGAAATATTAACCTACTTCTGATACCATGTTGAAAAATATAAAAGGAGATAGACTGTGTATCTTATTCAACCTCATAGGGGCTTTATATAGCATTATAAACAACACTTAAATCTTGACTCAAGATGTGGAATTAAACCCACAAATACTAAAAGACTTGAATAATGCAAAAATACTAATGTCTTCAACAACAGGGACAGTTCCCGCGCTTACATCAAAAAAACATGAAGGTGGACAAGTATCGGCATGAGTTCACATGATTGAGCCGACAGAGCCGCTATACAGACAGGCTGATTGAGGATGAGGAGATAGACACGTATTTTATCATTTTATGAGGGTCTCCGTGATGACTTGAGGTTGAGGCTTGTAGGATCGAAGTCCGCTGGATTTCATACTCTGGTAGAGACGGCAAGAACTTTGGAGATGGATGGTGTGTTCGAACTCCTAGTTACAGTGGTGTTGCTGCTTTCTGCAACTAAGAGATCCTATCTTCTAATGTAGCTGATTGTATGTCTTTGGAGGGTGTGAACTTTTGTTGTGTAAAGGATGAGACTTGAGGATATTTCTATCTTGGTTGGCTCATCAGTGCTTGCCCAATGAGTGAATGGTAGCTGCTTATGAAGACTTGGGAGGATGGTAGCAAAACTTTGAAGGCCCTTAACTTCATGACTTTTAGGATTTCTCATGTTTTTAGAGTGGGAAATAGACTAGCTAATGCTTGTACGAACTTTAGTGTTTCTAGGCTGAAAGTTAGGGTAAGCTCTGAAAAACTCTAGAGGGGGGGGGGGGGTGAATAAAGTTATAGTAGAAATCTTTTGATTTTTGCTGAAATAAAAGATCTTTTAATAAAATAGGTTATTATAGTATAAGTGTATAGGTGCACAAGTGCAGCAGATAAACTAAGCTACACAATAAGAATATATCACAGCACAAGCACAAAGCAAAAACTACACAGCCACACAGACAACACAAGAAATTTATAGTGGTTTCCCAAACTTGGGTACATCCACTCTTCTACCACCCTAGGTAGGAATCCACTACAGGTTTTGATCAGGTGAATTGCCACCAATGAGCTTTTGATTAGGTGCTCAAAAACCAAACCTCAAGTCTTTTGGTTAGGAGACTTGCAACCAGGAATAATTTTGAAGGGAATTAAAACCCTGTACAGAGGTGGGGATAAGAGAGTGATAGTGTTCTTCTCTTTCTCAAATACAACTGAGAGAAGACTAGTGGATTTGTGTTGTTGTCAAAGCTCCCCCTGAGATCTTGACTGGTTCAGGAGGGAAAGCTTTGCAAAAGGGTTAGTAGGCCTTTTAGCTCTTCAGAGATCCTTGACTGATTTGAATAGCTTGTCACTTGAGATCCCTGAAAGCAAAGAGAGAAAGGAAAAAAGAGTCTTAATGGTGATGGTTGTTCCTTCTTCTCTTGAGAGCAGTAGTTTTTCTGAGAACTGTTTTCACTGCACTTTTGATGTCTGTAAGCTTTTTCCTGTGTGTTGCTTGTTGATAGCACACGAGTTTTTCTGTATCACTTTTCTTCTCCGGTTTTCTTAGCTCTCTGTTGCTTCTTTTTCTGAGAGATCCTCCAATGATATCTGTAGCTTGGTCGAATTCAAAAATCTGCAATAAATGCTTAGCCGGAATCTCGGAAATGAAAACGGCAAGTATGCTGTCATATATTCTATTCTATGTCTGTCCCGAGATATAAGTAGTTAATTCCATGAAGAATATTTGTAATCAATGCTGCTAGTAACGGCTCAATTCAAAAGATATAAGAGCATTGATTATCCAGGAAATTAACGGCTTATAGTAGTATAAGACAAGGAGACAGAAAAGGAAAGAATAAATGACAATATGCCTTACAGTTTTCGTCGACCTGAGAACAGCTTTCGTCGACCTGAGAACGGTTGTTCGTCGAGCTGAGATCCAAGATCGTCGAGCTGAGTCTGCAGTCTGGACTTAGAATATTTTCTGATGTTGAGTATTGAAGTATTGATCTTGGCGTTGAGAGCGTTGAGTGAACTTTGGCGCTGAGTCAATTTTGGCGCTGAGAGCTGAAGTGTTAGTCGACCTGAGGACAGAGTTCTTCGACCTGATGTTCTTAGTTCGTCGACTGAAGTTTTACAGAGGAGTTATTACTATGTTCAGAGATCGTCGAGCTGAGATCTAAGTTCGTCGAGCTCAGCTCAGAGAATTGTATCTGGGTTAGTCGAGCTGAGCACGACGATCGTCGACCGGAGTTCGACGAACACAGATCTCCTGTTTATTAAGTCTTGAATCTTCTAAGTCTTGAGTCTGTGGCAGTGTTGGAGGCTGGTTCTTTGAACTGTTGCCTTAAGGGACTAGACCTAGACTCTAAGACACAACTATGACCCTGATCTATACATGTTGGGTCATAACCTAACTCAGTGAACCTAGCCCAAATCCAACTAGGGGTTCCAACATAGGCGATGTAATGTTAGTTTTCCTGGTGAACACATATCATCTGATATTAGGGGTGTGCTTAGAGGGAGAGCTTAGCCTCAACGAGGATGGTATTCAAACCTCGATAGATGTATGCGGGTTGCTTTTCTTTTTGTTGTGAATGTGGGGTGTGTTCTTATTCATATCGTTTTGTTTTTTTATTTATAAAGTTGACTAGTATGATGGATGAGGGCCATGGTCCTCTCCCTCTGTCTACTAGTTGATGGCGATCGATGACACACAAATGTCTATTCCTGCAGGAGGCGGCGACCTGCGACCCTTATGGGCGATCCGAGTCTGCGGATGTGCCCGGATGATCGTTCCGATTCAGATTCATATATTATATTTTATTTTATGATGTATTTGACCCCTCGATCGGCCCGAACATTATCAGCCGTCCGATCTAGTGCCCTAGTTTATTTTCCCCTTTCGCCTATTTATACTCATCCATTGCGGCTGGTCAAGGGATCAGATTTGCGGTTTTGCAACCTGTCGGTCTTCCTTCGGTGGACTCTGAAGACTCCGCTCCCGCCGCTTCCCGTCGACCTTCCCTCTCATCCCCGGTACGCCTCCAGCCAACCTTCCTACCGTCGTACCTCTTCCTAGCCCTCCCCATTGCTCTATTGCAAGTCAGCCTACTCCCAGTACCGTCTGCTAGAGGGCAGCCCGTCACAACCCAAAACCCCCTTCCCGGCCATCAATCCCGCTGCTTTCCTCCTCCCTCCTCTAGATCGGAGTCTCTCCCCCCGGTCCCGACCACTCTCGCCCCAGCTTTCCCGCAACCCCCCTTCCTACCCGACTCCCAACAACACCCGTAAGCCTCTCTAACCCGGCCTCCTTCACCCTAAGCTACCCGATCTACAAACCACTTACCCTTTCCAGATCCACTTGGCCCCAACCCCATGCCACCCAATCTACAAACTTACACCTCCATTCAGCCCTATTGTTTAGCCAATCGCGTACCATGGTCAACTACATCGGCGCCGTCCTTCATCCCTAATTAAGTCGCCATATGCATGAGTAAATCGAGGTATGATGGTTTTTTTTCATCTCGTTTTGATGCTTTGGTCTTGAACTATTGTCTTGGGCTTGTTAACTCTTATATGTTATTGTACTTTATTTATTGTTTGACTTGCGGGGCGCATTCGGTGTGCACTTGAACAGAATTGCGGCTCATCTTGTTGGTTAATGATAATTGTTCTTTACTCTTCATGGCTTGTTATCCACTTGTGCAATTGGTTGTTTAGATGCCTTATGAATTTTAATTATTTGCTTAATGATCTTAATTTGGACTGTCATCTCACGATCGCATGTGCACTGTATTTAGATTGCATTTTCATTTGTTGAGTTTAGACTTTTGTGAGTCGTCTGCCAACTGTAGACTTGCACTGCATCAAATTGGCATTAGAGGAGGTTCGATTTGCATCACACTTTTATATGCAGTAGTGGAGTCTATAGGCAGTATCTCATGGCATATCATTTCGACGATCATCCTTATTCGCATTTCGCTCCTTCTAGATATCGCGTCGACCCATCATGACAATTTGTTAGAGATGATCGCTATGACTCTAGAACTTCACATTATCGTCACTACGCCACGCCACGACTTGACGTTAGTAGAGTTGAGTATCTTTGTAGAGCCCCTCCGGAGAGATCTCATACTATTTTAATGATCACCCTCACCCATCGCCACGCGCTCGTAGAGATCACACTAACCCTCTGACACGCCGTGAGTATTTTAGGGACAAGCACTGTGATGACTATCCGGATCCCGATATAAGACACCACTATGTGGATAATTTCACGCGTTTGGATCCCCCTATTGTTCCACCAGTAGAGATACCTGAAGCCGAATTTCAGCGATTGGTCCTTTATCAATTTGATCGCGTACATGCTCAAATGGATCGCTTGAAATCTGCATTTGGGGAAATCTTTAGTGTGACACATCAGGAATCAATTCAATCCACCAATGCGTGTAGTACTCCCATAGTTACGAGCGACTCGCCATCTGATTTTGATACTCTTTCCCTTGATGAGACTCCATGTCCACGCAACTTTGAAGCAGACTCTGACCCTGGCCTTGTACTACAGGTAAAGGGCGTCATTAGTACGCCTAGTGAGTTTGGTCACGAGAGTGAGGCCGAGCGGCACAGTGACGCTGTGATGGTCGATCCATCTTCTACACATTATGTTGGCCTCGTCGCCTCCTTGGTTATAGACCCCTTTCTTGACACCAAGGCGGTTGACCCCCACTTGAGTACGAAGTCCTCTCGCTCTTCCCTTAGCCTTATTTCGAGTCATGACATGACCGAGAGGCTCGAACCTCGTGGTGATATCTTTGCGGGTGTCTCACCCGCTTTTGGGGACACTACCCTTATTAGTAGTATTCACTTGGAGGATCATGACCTTACTGACAGGTTCTTTAATTCCCCCCTCACAAGCCACCTGATGAACCACCACTTCCCCATGATATTGACATCCCGTTGAGCGAGTCCTCTGTGAGCACCGACTTATTGACACCTCTCCAATGCACGTCCCTTAGTTTGCTTTGGAGAAAGGATCTCGAGCGTAGCAATGAGTATGTAGGGCAATTCCTAAGCATACTTGACACCCCTCTTCCCGATGTACTAAGAATTGAGTGTATGACCCACCCCACTCTTGATGAGTTCTTAGACATTTCGTCTACTGATCCGCCAGATGAGTTCTTTCCCATCAACGACACTCGCCTCACTTGAGTGCCACATCCTTTATTGATGTCTCTGACGCTCACTCAGGTGATCTTCGCCTTCGCGACGAATTTTCATACGTACCCCCGGGGAGCCGCCTGATGCGCCACATTCCTTGAGAGATATTAGGGACCATGTGAGTTCGTATTGGAGTGTTGGCGTCTCACACGGTCATTCTGACACTCATCACACACTCACTAAGTTTTACTACACTCCTCCTGACGAACCCCTCGATAAACCACCTCTTTCAAGGAACCTTTGCCACATAAAGCTTGTTGAATGCCAGTGTATTGTGCCTGTTGTGTTTTTCATGCATCATCCATGTGAGCATGCCATCTTTTGGGTTCATCATCTGCATAAATCTGTCGAGTCGTTCATTCAGCTCATACATGCAATTTATGTCATCATTTGGGTTTATCATTCACATCATTGGTCTGTTGAATCGTCTGTTTATCATATACACGCACTACATGAGACAGTCCAGAGAAAGATCACGACCAATAATGAAATTTATAAAGCTCAGGCTGATCTGCAAAGGATGGAACAAGTTTTTGACGTTGGAGAGCAAGATATGATCCGCCATCGACCTGAGAGGCTTCCCCTGGGGGCAGCGAAGAAGTTAAGTGCTTGCCGAATGAGCCCCTATACAGTCACTCGACGGATTGGTGCGAACGCTTATGAGGTTGATATCCCACCGGCAATGAGAATTCACCGGGTGTTCAATGTGGAGGATTTAACTCCATACTACGAGGAGCGAGTGCATGTGGACCCATTATCTCTAGCTACCCCTGAGCCCAGCCTGTCCCACCCTTCCCTAGCACCTCTCCACCTACCATGCCCGGGCAGTCGCGGATGGTTGAGCACCGCTCGGAGGACCACACCACTCCGTCGTCAGTTCCACCAGCACCATTTTCAAACGGAGATACATTACTGCGATAATCGCTTACACGTCCCAAAGAGGCACTACAGATCGTTGGTCATGACTTCACTATGACGGGCGGGTAGATGGTCCTACAGTACTTGGTTCATTGGCTCGCCCGCCCGGTTTCCGATGACACTTGGAATTCTATTGAGGAGCTCGAGAGACTCGCCCCAGCCTTACGCCGAGAGTATGACCGTCTCCACTCACTGGAGATGAGGGATTTCAAGTCGGGGGGAGTTGATGGCGATCGATGACACACACACGTCTATTCCCGCAAAAGGCGGCGACCAGCGACCCTTATGGGCGATCCGAGTCCACGGATGCGCCCGGATGATTGTTCCGAGTTAGATTCATATATTATATTTTATTTTATGATGTATTTGGCCCCTCGATCGGTCCGAACATTATTAGGCGTCCGATCGGGTGCCCTATTTTATTTTCCCCCTTACCCTATTTATACTCATGCATTGCGGCTGGCCAAGGGATCAGAGTTGCGGTTTTGCAACCTGCTGGTCTTCCTTCGCTGGACTCCGAAGGCTCCGCTCCCGCCGCTTCCCGTCGACCTTCCCTCTCATACCTTGTACGCCTTCAGCCAACCTTCCCACCACCGTACCCCTTCCCTTCCCAGCCCTCCCTATCGCTCTATTGCAAGCCGACCAACTCCCAGTCCCGTCCGCTAGCGGGCAGCCCGTCACAACCCAAATCCCCCTTCCCGGCCATCAACCCCGCAGCTTTCCTCCTCCCTCCTCTAGATCGGAGTCTTTCCCCCCGGTACCAACCACTCTCGCCCCAGCTTTCCCGCAACCCCCCCTTCCTATTCGACTCCTAACAACACTCTTATGCCTCTCTCACCCGGCCTCCTTCACCCTAAGCTACCCGATCTACAAACCACTTGGCCTTTCCAGATCCACTTGGACCTAACCCCACGCCACCCGATCTACAAACTTACACCTCCATTCAACCCTATTGTGGAGCCAATTGCGTGGCAAGGTCTACTACACCGGCGCCATCCTCCATCCCTAATTAAGCCGCCACGTGCATGAGTAAATTTAGGTATGATTGTTTTTTCCTTTCGTTTGGATGCTTTGGTCTTGAACTATTGTCCTGGGCTTGTTAACTCTTATATGTTATTGTACTTTATTTGTTGTTTGACTTGCGGGGCACATTCGGTGCGCACTTGAACAGAATTGTGGCTCATCTCGTTGGTTAATGATAATTGTTCTTTACTCTTCACGGCTTGTTATCCACTTGTGCAATTGGTTGTTTAGATGCCTTATGAATTTTAATTATTTCCTTAATGATCTTAATTTGGACTGTCATCTCATGATCGCATGTGCACTGTATTTAGATTGCATTTTCATTTGTTGAGTTTAGGCTTTTGTGTGTTGTCCGCCAACTGTAGACTCGAACTGTATCACTAATGTTCCAAAAAAGTGTGGGTCATGATTTTCTTTCCATGCAGAATTTTCACCACCTTTGTTTTCAATGTTTCTTAAGTCTTTGTAACCTCCCCCAAATTATGAGAAGTGCCCGTCAACATAATTTTTTTTTACTTATTATTGCATAATTGTTCTTAACCACTCTATTTGTATCTTACCCTTTATAGGATTGTGGGTATGGGTGGCATTGGGGATTCACTTTTGTTGGTTTCTTTCTGTGGAGCTTGCACATTTTTGACAGCGATATCATTAAGTGCAATTGCTACAAATGGGGCAATGAAGGTATCTTTTTTTCCCTTCTTCTATGCATCGGGCAGCTTTATAAATCTTTATTTTTCATTAATTTCTGGTAGTTCTTGGATGAGCTGTTAACTTTAGTTTGTGCAATTAAAATTTCATATTTGTCCAATCGGATATTTGCCCAATTAGATATTGAATATGAAAATTTCAGCTGTGAACTTGTTGACATGAAAATTGGCATACATTCTTTTTTTTAAAAGAATTACGATCAATTTTACTATGTTCGTGAAAAAGGAACTTAAATTTGGTTACCTCATTCATTCCAAAAATGTGAACAAGTTATCTTGCTAGCTGCATACATTCATGAGTTTATTAGTATGTTCTTTTTGTACTTATGTTATTCAAAATGGTCTAGATACTCCTTTGAACATGTACTGTTACACTTGTTCACATTCTCCATTTCCTTGCAGGGTGGGGGCCCATATTATCTGATTGGACGTGCCCTTGGTCCAGAAGTGGGCGTTAGTATTGGTTTATGCTTTTTCCTTGGGAATGCTGTTGCTGGAGCTCTGTAAGTGTTTTAATATTGTCTCATATAGTTATGTTTTAGCAGTAGCATTCTAGGGAGGAACACAAATTTAATACTGCCATATTCAATGAAATGTGTTAGAGTTGCATAAGATCAGATTTCGTTCACATTCGTGTCATAGGATGTATGTGTCTCATAAACTAGTAAATGAGGTAATTTGATTTTTCAAACATGTATGATTTATCATACACTATTTACTACGAACTGAGAAAGTGTTCAAGATGTGTAAGCTAGAAAGTAAAAAAAAAAGGCATCAAAGAGGGTTTGGTTTTAAATTTTTTGTAATGGAAGGAGAGATAAAAGAAGGGGATTGTTAAAGGCAGTCCACTTTTGGCTAGTGGCAGCTCATTGTTAATGACAAATCATATTTTTACACAAGTAGACCAATTTGTTAATGACAACCCAAAAAAAGTTAATTTTTTTTATAAATTTCATGAAATAAATGTGAACCTTGGTAAGAAAATGTCCAAAATTAGATGAATTTCATCTTGTTACAAAATGGTCTCGTATGAGACACATTTCAAAATAATATGCATGTCCAAAAAAAAAATGATCTTCATGTTCTGTCAAAAGCGAACCTGAAATTTAAAAATAAATTATTACGTCAAAAATTTGAACCTGTTAAAAAATGAAAACAATAATTTTTGAAGATTAATAGTAAAAAGATAATAATTTTACCCGTGCAACAAAATTTTCTACCATAATTTGATAGCTAGTAGTCCAAAAACTTGCATCAAATGTTTCTTTGTAGCTACCGAAGATTTTTAAAATATGTTAAAAATGAAATATTCATAGAGAGTTATGATATTAAATAAATGTTCAACATGTTCACAAACTTCAAGATCTCATTGTCTCGCAATATCCATACGATATCTCTTCCAATTTGAAAATATGAGTGGTAGTGGACAATCACCATGCATAAGTAGTTGCACAAATCGGGGTGGGAATGCTTAGGAGGAGAGGATGTTGTTTGCATTGAATCTCCAGGAGCTCCCGACGGCGGCGGAAGAGGAGAAATCTGGATCTGGTGGCTCGGGTAGTGCTGGAAGAGGAGAAATATGGGCGCCATCACTGAGCCTAGATGGATCAGGTAGGGTGTCGGGTTGGGTTTGCTCGACCATCTCTTCTGGTGGTGGTGGCGACAAAGGGGGCTCTAGAAGAGTCGCGACGGCTAGGGCGGGTGGAAGTATCGGGCGAAAAAAAAAATTGGTGAGGGAGAATGGGGGGGAAATGGGTCTTCCACTAGGTTAAATTAGAACCTGAAAAAATAGCGTTATTTTAAAAAGTTTAGGGGTTCACTAGCCTTTAGTGGGCTGCCCTTAACAATCCCCTAAAAGAAATTAAAGAATAAGGTGTACAAAATGAAATTACTTTTATTTTGGCCCTGTAGGCAGAACCGTGAAACGAAAGGTAAAGGAGGAGATTTTAGTAAAGAAGAGTTCAAACCATCTAGTAAGCAGTACCGTCTTAACATGGACATTGTTAAAACCTTCAATATCTATTCAATTTGTTTTTAAGGTCTTTTTCCTTTAAATATCTGACGGCGCGCCACGACTGACGCGCGTGTATACCCGCAGGAGGTGTTGATCCGCTCTCCGGACAGACGATCCGAGTCCATGGTCGCGTCCGGATACGTTTTTCCAGTCAGTTTTATATTTTGCACTTTTTATTTTGAGTTGTATTTAGCCCCCTATCGGTGCAGACATTATGAGTCGTCCGATCGGGGTGGTTTTATTTGGGTTGTACTATGCAGGCAGCGGTTCATTTGGGTTGCGGCGGTTCATATGGGTTGCGGCGGTTCATATCTAGGGTTATTTAACCCGGCGATTTGGGGTGTTGAGCATCGAAGGTTGGCGCAAGGCTTCAACCGCTCAGTCGTGCATCAGAGTGATTCCGATTTTCTCCCTCTAGGTGTGACGCCGGAGAATAAACTTCCTGGTGCGACTCCAGGACCCGCAGTCCTCCCCTCTTGTAAGCCTTCTTGTGTTCTCCCCGTGTTCCCCTACCCCGCCGGTCCACAGTTCTTCCCGACACACACCATCCGCAATCCCATCAACCCCCGTCAGAACCACCGACCACTGTTCTTCCCCAATACCACCGTCTATTTCATACCCCCAACTCGAAGCTCTCCTCAGCCTGAAGCAGCCCCTTCCCCTCCACCATATTATTATCCCTTCAGTCAACCTCCAACCAGGATTAAGCCCATCCACCTGCAACTTCTCCTATTCCACGTTCTCGTCCCTCTTAATACTCTACCAAGTCCCGATTTACCCTATTCCGCCAACCTCTTCTTCTTTTACCTGTAAATCTCCAAATCCCACCCCACTGCGAGCCTCTCCCACAACCCCAATTGTTAAGGCAGCTACCCCTAACTGTACCCGAGCCCTATTATCTCAGGAGTTTTCTCCTAATCTTATTGCAAATCCCACAACCTATTTCCTTCTGCACAATCCACCCAAATCCTTCATCCCAACTTCCCTAACCCCTTTGGTCGTGGATCCACTTCAAACATTTGTCCCAACGCTACATCAACCTTGGATGCCTTCCACGCCCTTCACCGCTGCCGCCTGCACGTGTAAGTTGTGGTATGCTGATTATTTTTTCTACTGTTGTGTATGTCGGCACTATACCTGTAGTGGTTGTTCATTTCTGTTGTTATTAGTATAACTGCTCGTGTGATTTGCAGGGTGTATTTTGTGTGTGCTTAAAATTAATTGCGCCTCTTTTGCTTGCAAAAATTAATATTATGTTCTCCTTTAATTAATTGTTTGCAACTGCACATGCATCTGTTGTTAACTCATAATAAATAATTACTTATTTGCAATTTTAGCGGGTCACTCTTGCACTTGCACGACACTTCATTTCGCATCATTGCATATGGGATTGCATTTAGTGCGTCCACCTCGTGACGGCCTTACCACTGCATCAATATCAAATTAATGTCATTGATATTGATCTACAATTTATGGCAAACTTGTTCATCTAATTTAATTATTTTGTAAGAGTATTAGACAGTATTCAAATGAGATAATGAATGACCCGTTTTGTGATTACCCTCACTAAATTCTACTCTATAAAATTTAATGCAATGAAATTCATTATGATAATTCTAAATTTCGTACTTGCTAAAACATCAATGTCCGTCCACATCATGCATATTTATGTATTTTGAAATTGACTCAATTAAATCTTTGATCATTCCTTTTAACGTATATATACATATATTGACTCTACATCCCTTGATGATTTTTCCTAAAATTGTATCTTCAATGATTGTTTTATTTATGTTTTTTATGAATATTGGACCATAAATAAACTAGATAAAAATGGACTGCTTGTAATTCCCCCACTAAATAATACTCTTTAAATAATGGAATAAAATTTGTTGAGATAGTTCTAAATGTTGCCAAGACATCAATGGCCATCCACATCATACAAATATATATATATATATATATATATATATATATATATATATATATATATATATATATATATATATATATATATATATATATATATATGCTGCATGGGGATTCTTTGTGCACCGAGATGCCCATTTGTTTTTTAAATTATCACACACACATATATATATATATATTTGCTGCATGGGGATTCTTTGTGCACCGAGATGCCCATTTGTTTTTTAAATTATCACACACACACATAGATATCTATATTTTTACATAATATATATTATAATTCATAATAATGTAAGATACAAATGTTATTATATATAATATATGTTAGAATATATTTTATAATCTATAATATAAAATGTTATTATATATACCAGAGACAGTGCACGGGAGCCTTTCGTGCGACCACGTCAGTATCCCGGTACAACGGTACCCCCCCCCCGGCGCGACGGTGCCCCCCCCCCCCAGCGCGCATCATCCGATTGTTGCTCGAATTTCTAATGCACTCCCGGGGGATGCGAGCGGCTGGTGCACCGTCGTTCCATTATTTAAAGAGTATTAGTTAGTTGTTGAGTAGTGATTATATCGGACGATTGCGTATCCGGATTTTGGAACTAGAGCGTGCTTGCGACTTCATTTAGTTTTGGTTTTTTCTTGTTGCCTTTTTTTTAAACAATGAAGGGGAGGCTTGGCGCACCGATTAAGGTGTTGCTGTGTGACCTTGAGGTCACAGGTTCGAGTCCTGGAAGCAGCCTCTTGCAAAAATGTAAGGTAAGGTAAGGTTTGTCTATATTTCACCCTTGTGGTGGGATCCTTCTTTGGAGCCTCGCTGGACGGGGATGCTTTGTGCACCGGGATGCCCATTTGTTTTTTAAATTATCACACACACACATATATATTATTTATATATCATATTGGTATGTAGAAGACCGAAGTTAGGTGGATTAACAATGGAGCGGGTCCATTGTTCATCCGCCAACTAATAGATATCTATATTTTTACATAATATATATTATAATTTATAATAATGTAAGATACAAATGTTATTATATATAATATATGTTTTAATATATTTTGTAATCTATAATATAAAATGTTATTATATATACCAGAGACAGTGCACGGGAGCCTTTCGTGCGACCACGACAGTATCACGGTACCCCCCCCCCCCCCCGGCGCGCATCATCCGATTGTTGCTCGAATTTCTAATGCACTCCCGGGGGATGCGAGCGGCTGGTGCACCGTCGTTCCGGGTCAATGTCGTCGTCGGGGCACTGTCACGGCCACACAGGTGAGCCACCACACATTGTCTCTCGTATTCTAAAACTCATCTGAATCATTGATCATTCTTTATTATACACACACACATTAGAAAATTACACATCGTCATCACTGTAATACCCTAAGTTTGTATGTATCATTTTCTATTATGTATGTATGCATGTGTTAACAAAAGAACACACCTTCTTCACATCCAATAGACTTTCCATTGTAATAGTACATCAAAACCAGGGATATAGCCACCCCCCGGTGAGATTAAGGTAGCTTGGCATTCAACACCCCCCTCAAGCTAACACCATAAACATTCATCATTCCAAGCCTGAGAGAGAACATGTGAAGGGTTTTACTGAAAACAACTTTCGTGAACCAATAAACATGTTGGCCCCCATAAGGCACCAACACAGTAATAATGGTTTGGCTTTGAATTTTCTCCTGCACAAAATGACAATTGATTTCTATATGTTTAGTCCTCTCATGAAAGAGACGGTTGTTTGCAATGTGGATAACAAATTAATTATCGCAGTGCATGTTTATGGCCTCTAGGACTGAGAACCCCATTTCACCCAAAATAGATTTAACTCATATCAACTCACATGGTGCAATGGTAATGGCTCGATATTCTACTTCAGCAGTAGATCGGGAAATTACATTCTCTTTCTTACTCCTTCAGGAAACAAGATTTTCACTCACTAAGATAGAATATCCACTCGTAGATCTTCTATCAGAAGAGGAACCAGCCCAATCAACATCGCAGTAGTCATGAACTTTAAGATGGCCATGATTTTTAGAAATGGTACCTTTTCTAGGGTCCTTTTTTAAATACTTAAGGATCTGAAGAGCAGTATAGTGATGAATTTTTGGACTGTGCACAAATTGGCTTATCAACCCAACCACAAATGAAATGTCGGGTTTGGTGATAGTCATGTAAATTAAACTCTCCATAATGCGTTGAAAGTCCAACTTTCTTTCAAGATCAGGGGAATCATCCTTGTGGATATCATAATTGACTTCCATGGAACTATCCACAGGTTTCACTTCCAAATATCCATTGTCACTGAGAAGATCAAAGACATATTTTCGTTGGGAGATCATAATCTTCCCCAAAGATCTAGCAATCTCAATTCCAAGGAAATATCGAAGGAGACTCAAATCTTTAATTTCAAAAATAGATGTCAATTCTCTTTTCACAAGAGCAATGTGCTGATCATCAGTTTCGGTGATAATGATATCATCTATATAGACAATAAGAATAGTGTTACATTGATCCTTTTTTGAGATAGACTGAGTGATCATAAGTACAATAAAAGAAATCCAAACTTAAGAGTTTGACACTTAGCTTTTCAAACTCGGTCCGATGCGATTGTTTAAGGCCATACAAAGCCTTCTTAAGAAGACATCCATGCCCTTTAGGTACTTCCATGCTAGGCGGGGGAATCATGTTGATTTCTTCCTTTAATTTATCGTGGAGAAATGCATTTTTCACATTAAGTTGATATAAGGGCCAAGACTTGTGGGCAACAATCAATAACTGGATTCTAATTGAGTTGAGTTTAGCAACGAGCGCAAACTTCTCATGGAAGTAAATTCCATCAATCTGAGTAAAGTCTTTATATTTATCAAGATTATCATCCCGAAGATATTTGATAATATTTATCCATTTATATCCGACAGTATGACACAAGTATTTTGGTGTTGGAGAGCATTCATCTCTACTTCCACAGCTGTCTTCCAGTGGGAATTAGGCATAACATCTGAAAAATTGTTAGGGATAAAAATAGAGGAAACTTATGCAAGATAAGATTTCATTGATGGAGAGATAAAGTGATACCCAACATATTTATCAATAGGGTATTTGGTACAACCACTGTGAATTTAGAGAGATGTATCTCCATGTGTGTTCTTAGTGTTTGGATCTAGCAGATTGTTGGTGGGTGGTGGAACACGAGTATGAATCTCTTGCTTAGTTCTTCTTACACGATTCCGTTGATATACTTGAAGATTCTTACTTCTGTTGTAGACACTCAAACCATTTATAGACACTTTCCTTTCAACTCGAACATTTGAGCTACCAGAAGATAGAACATCTACGAGAGCGGGGTGAGGTGGCATCATACAAACTTCATCTTCATATTTCTCTTGTTAAGTAGCATTCTTCCCTTCTTCTGAGTAATATGGAGTGTGCTCAAAGAATGCAATATCTTTAGATATAATTCTTTTATGCAATGACGGTGAACACTTATACCTCTTTTGGTTAGCAAAATATCCAACAAAAACACATTTAATAACTTGAGGACCCAATTTATTCTTATGTGGGCCCACAATATGCAAAGGCAACACATCCAAAAACTTTTGGGAGGGAGATTAAATAACGAAAAAATTGGACAAAGAAATTTTAGAGGATACTTCCCTTCCAATGTATCAGATGCCATCTCATTAATAAGTTAGACATAGGTGGGAATTCCTTCATCCCACAATCCCTTAGGGACATATATCTCCAATGTGCCATATATAGTTGTTGGTGATCTCACATACATTCCATGAGTGACATGACTCCAACCCCGAGGCACCAAGTTGGGATGCAAGTCCCAACACTTGTCCGTCCCGTGTCCCTTCTTCTTACAATGGAGACACTTCATCTTACTCTTATCTCCATGTTTTATGTTTCTAGAATTCCACTTCTTATGTTCAACTACAAGGGCAGATTTCTCATATCCCACATGCTCATCAGTACAAAGAGAGCTTATACGACTAGCTTCTCCTCGGATGTAATGGACAATAGTCTTCAAATCAGGAACATAATCTCTTCCTAACATTTGAACTCTTTGGAACTCAAATTCTGAACGAAGGCCTGAGAGCCTTTCAAATACCCTGTGTTGCATGAGTTCAGTCTTGTAATCCTCAATGGCCTGAATGGCCGAGTCTTGATCTATTTCCGCCACTTATGAGTCAGTTTGCTATAATACTCCTCAAAGTCATTCATACCCGTTATATGTATCTGTTCAGTTTCAAGTTGATAAATTCTTGTCAAGTCTTTTTTTTTTTGAATAGTTTTGTTCAATTATTTCCCGCATTTCCTTAGCAATCTGACAGAATAAGAACTGATTTGCAATACTGTATTCCATAGAGTTGACAAGCCAATTGAGCACAATAAGATTCTCACCTTCCTTTTCCTCATAAGAGGGGTCGGCTGTGCTTGGAGAAGGTTTGGATCCAATAAATAAACCCAAGTCTTTGACGACTCCTAATGAATACCCGCATAGACTGTGCCCATAGAAGGTAGTTTCTCCCATTTAGTTTTTTGTGAGTCATGGCATAAGTAAAATTTGTATTTGAACTTCCTCTACTATAGTATTTAGGTTGATCAACAATCCTTTCAGGGGCATTAACACTTTTTGATTTACCCTCCATAAAAGCACACAAAAATAAGAACTCCCTTCAGGAAGTTTAGGGCACTAGCAACTCGAAGCAACAACAAATGGATAGACAGATACAACATCTAGAAGAAAAGAAGAAGCATTCGAAAGAGTTCGCACTAGATCAGAACAATTAAAGATAAAGGGGAAGACAATCGGCCTCATCCTACCCCTAGTCTGGTCCCTGTAAATGGAGCACGCGACTTTGCTGCTATAGCAGTAGCCATATGATCGAGCAGTAGGAGCAAGAAAAAACACTAGCGGACTCGACGATGCACAAGGACACGATCCATGGGCTCGACAACGCTTGCAAATCCTCAGACAGAATGAAGACCCACCACCACTCGGTGAGGCTTCCCAAGGGTACGACCGAGTGCGGAACAACGATAAGTCGAAGGAAGAACAACCGGAAATCGATCGAGGAAGACGAGAGAACCTGGGACACAACCGAACGATCGAGCCTTCAGGTCGACGTCGACGGGGGATTCATCGCCTCTAATACCATCCTAACGAGAAGAATGAACCTTTTTATGTTTTTTGGAAAAGCTCTCCCACCGTTCTTCACTTTCCAGTAGACTTTCCATTGTAGCTTGACACATCTGATCGCAGCCTACGTGAGTACTGTCATGCGAGGCACGAGAGATCCCCGTGCACTGCCACTCGTGTGTGTGTGTCTATATATATATTCACTTGTAATACCCAAGAAGGCTCCTAAGAGAATCCTCACTTCGCAACTTGTTGGAAAAGAAAGTGAGTATATCAACAAGAAGGTATTTCCCTCAATCATAATCATCTTAAACACAAATATAGTTTATAAATATTTTATTTCATGATCAATGTGCTTGAACAAGGAGTCTATCAATAGTATGGACAAAATTTACATCATACATTTACAATGTGCTTGCAACAATTTGTACAATATGATGATTCATTTCAAGAGCATTTAATTCATTAAACAAATATTATGGCAAAACTACAACACGTCACTTAACGCATCAATATGAACACAAGAAACTACTACATATAAAAATATTGCATGATTGACAGTTAATTGAATACTATATAAATAATATTGCACATCATCAGTAACTTTTTCTTATTTTTTGCCTTTGTAATGTGTTATATATGTCAAGCTTTAGCATTCATTATATGTACGTAGCATTGAAGATACTTAAATGTTTGCCATATAAAGTTTGTGTTTTCCTGTTCTAGCATGTTACTTCTGTCAAACTTTTGCACTAAATATATGCAAGTAGTATTCAAGAAATTTAAAATCTGATATTTGACTCATTACAATGCACATTGACAATATTTATTAAACTTTGTGCATGCATTATGACAGTATTTTGCTTAATTTATCAATTAAAATGACAATTAATCTTCGCTGACTGAAGAAATTAATGATCAAAGTCTTTTAGAATCTGCAGACTGTTGGACGGTCCATCATGAATAAAAAAGGCATGCCTAGATTAGTCCACACTGCCTACCCAGACGGTCAACTCGTGCTTATAATAAGCCCTGCCCTACCTCTCCTATCTTTGACCCGGGTTTTGGAATGAAAAATGGGTGTGGTGGTTTAACATGGTATTAGAGCAAGGTTCATGCTAAGGGGACGTGTTGGACGGCCCATCATGAACCAAAAAAAAGCATGCTAAGATTAGTCTCACACCGCCTACCCAGACGGTCCAACCGTGCTTATAATAGGCCATGTTTCTCCTATCTTTGACCCGGGTTTTGGAATGGACTATTCCAGTATGGCCTATTCCAGCGTGAAACCAAAAAATGCATGCTAAGATTGGTCTCACACTGCCTACGCAGACATGCCACTCGTACTTGAAATTAATGAATATTCAATAAATTAAGAAGAAGGTCCACTCGTGCTTAGAATAGGCATGCCTTTTTTTGATTCATGCTGGACCGTCCAACACGCCCCCTCAGCGTGAACCTTCCTCTGATACCATGTTAAACCACCGCACTTATTTTCGATTCCAAAACCCAGGTTAAAAGATAGGAGAGGCGGGGCCTATTATAAGCATGAGTGGACCGTCTGAGTAGGCGGTGTGTGACTAATCTTAGCATGTCTTTTTTGGTTCATGTTGGACCGTCCAACAGACTGTTAGAAATAGAGCTGTCACGGTTCCGTTTCGGTTCTACTAAAACCATGAACCGAACCACTAAGTAACGGTTCTTCAAATTAGAATCAAAACCTTATTTGGTTTGACCGGTTCCGGTTCTGATTCTGGTTCCAGCTTAAATTTTGGAACCTTCGTGTCAACGGTTCCGGTTACGGTTCAACAAGAACCAAAACCAAACCAGGCACTAACGGTTTGGTTCGATTCCATGCGGTTCGGTCTGGTTCCATGCAGTTCGGTCCGATTCCAATCGGTTCCAACTAAAACCAAAATCAAACTTGGCGGAATGAAATAAAAGCAGGTTGCAAATAGTAAAACTCAAAACAACATCGAAATAGAAATAATTATGTTGCACACTTCTCGACAGTCTTTTCCACGATTGGTGGGATAGTATCCATCGTTTCCTACGCATGTAGACTTGCCACGACGTCTAGTTAGCTGCGCACGTCTCGTTGACATGCTCAACCGTAACAATTAGTTGCAATTAGTTGTCTTTCATGATTACTAATAAATAGTAATTGTATATCTTTTATATTTTTTAAATAAAATATTTCAAAAAAAATGCAAGTAAAATTGGAAATATATTATATAACTGTATAAAAATCCAAAGTGCACTACAAAAATTGACTCCAAACCGCACCAATGTCAAACCATAGCACGCGGTTTTTATGCGGTGAAGTTTTGTTCGGTCCAAAATCGACCCTCTTTAGTGCGATTGCGATTTGAGTTTAAACTGCACTAGCTTCACTCGTGATAGTAAGTATAAATATTATAGATAAATTATAAAATAATAACAATAATAATAATAATAATAAACGGGTTTGCGGTTCGGTTCTACTTCGGTCCGGTTCAGACCGGGTCTAAAAATTTTGAAACCGCTTGGGACTTTTATTCTGCGGTTCCGGTCCGGATAATGAAATGTAAGAACCACACCCGGACCAATGTTGTTCACGGTTCCAAAATTCAAACCGGAACCCGAATAATTTGCAAACAGTTCGGTCTGGTTCTTTGCGGTTCCGGTTCGGTTCCAATTTGTTTTGCGATTTTCGGTTTTAAGCGACAACTCTAGTTAAGAAGCCATTGCATTTAAAGAAGTCTAGTAAGCATTAAGGAATAGGAAAAATATAAAGCAATTTCTATGTACTTGTTTATGTTAGGTCTTTGTTCTATATCATCCTCTTGGTCATCTGATGAATGTTATAATTGCTAGAGGAATCTTTGTACTTCCCTTTAGCTTCGAATATATTCATGATTTTTTTTTCAGTTATGTACTGGGCGCTGTGGAAACATTCTTAGATGCTGTACCAAGTGCTGGATTTTTCAGAGGTAAACTTATTTCAAATATTCTCTTAATTTTTTCTGTAATACATCAATATTGAGCGGTCCGGGATATGTGTAATCTTATTCTATTTCATCTTCAAGGATTACTTTGATCTAACAAAAGTAGACACTTTTCTCAATTTGAAAATAGCAGGTGCTATTCTGTGTTACATTTTCTCAAAATTTGATGCGTTTAGTTTGCATATAATTTTATAAAATATAATTTTAATAAAAAGAAATAGATTTCATTGTAAGCAGAGTTTCCTTTTGTGGCCTTTATATGTATCTGAGTGTCAGTAGGTGAAATGCTAATGGTTTCATTAAATTTGGTTACAAGGAGGGTCTATAGAATAGCTTTGTTTAAGAAACTAATAATGTACTCTTCATATGTTTTGTTGATGCATTGAGTTAATTTTATAACAAGCGTTGTAGAAACTTGGATAAAATATTTTTTATTTCGTTCCTAGTTTTTTTGTAAGTTATATGGCTTTATAATCTAGGAACTTGAGGAAAGATGAGCTGTACATGAACTGTACTTATTATTATTTTTTATAATCTAAACAAGCCATTTTAAAGAGAAAAAGTTGCATCTTAATGATTATATGTAAATTCATTGACTCAGTTGTAAGCTCTCATTGATTGTTTTTAAAAAAAATTAAAATAGTAGCTCTTTTCTGAGTTTCTCCAATAAGTTGACTCTTAGCAAATGGTCTATGTTGAAATATTGTTGCATCAGTAGTTTTAGTAGTGTTAAAGTATGTTGATGGAACAGATGTATGAAAATTCAACACGAAGCTTGAAAAGGAGAATTGATGTTGAAATTCTTTGCTTATTTTTAATATTATAAAAAATATTTTTTCTTATAAAACAACAAGCAAATGAACAGCAACAAATTCATTTCTTGCTGAAGAGATGCTAATATATAAATACTAATCCCCACAAGTGCGAATCACGAAAATGAGAATTCTTAATGAGTTGACAATTTTGCTTTAAAATTTCAATGTTGTCAAAAGGATGTTTATTTTTGCAGAACGACATGCAAAAAGTCATTAGCAATTCTGTTTTCTTGCAGAGTGCTATTACACAATAACTAATGATCACAAGTACAAAGCGAAGAACAATAAGCTTTTGAGAAGAATACTTCTCTAGCAAAGGTGCTTGTAAGTTGTAACAAGGTATCCCGTTTCCGTTCCCCCATTTTTGTACCTCACGTGCCTCAGGTGCGTGCCTGCGCCCTGCGCCTAGGCTCCAGGGCCTCTTTGTGCCTCGGTGCGCCTTGTGCTTTTAATAACATAGAATAAGAGTGGTAAATGTTTTGAAATTGGAGACATTGTAGTGAGGGATGTCGGGTAAGAGATGAATTTGTAGCAAGAAATTCCTCTTTCTGCTTCTGCACTAATGAATTGAAAATGTTAATATCATTTCATTCTCTTAGGGATGTAATATTCTTAGGGATGTAATATTCTTAGACATGCTTGTTATTTTGT
This sequence comes from Platanthera zijinensis, assembly GCA_039513925.1. Taxonomy (NCBI): domain Eukaryota; kingdom Viridiplantae; phylum Streptophyta; class Magnoliopsida; order Asparagales; family Orchidaceae; genus Platanthera; species Platanthera zijinensis. The sequence continues at coordinate 240,836,394 of CM077081.1, read as the reverse complement.
TAAGGAGAGAGGAGCTCAATATATGATGTATATACTAGAAATGTTATTTTCGTGGAAGTGGACCGGATCTGAAAGCAATAGATTGTTTCAAGGATGTTGATCATACATGTAAGGATGATTAGAGTTGTCATGATTTCGGTTCTACTAAAACCGTCAATCAAACACTTAATTGGACCAGAACGAGAACTGTAGGCACAATGGTTCAAAAAATTAATTGAACCGGAACAAGAACTGTAGGCACGACAGTTCAAAAAATTATGTTGGAACCGGAACCAAAACCAGAACTGGTTAAACCAAAAATTATGTTCGAACTAGAACTTATTTGGTATAACCATGTCCGGTTTTGGTTCCAGTTCCAACATAATTTTTTGAACAGTCATGCCTACAGTTCTCGTTCCGGTTCAACAAGAACTAAAACCAAATTATTCACTACTCACTAGAGGTTCGGTCTGGTTCTATGCAGTTCCGGTTCGGTTCCGGTTCGTTTTCGATTTGGTCGCATTATATGTCACTTAAGACATTTAAACTCTCATAACATGTTGAATATCATTGGTAGTCCAAATTACTCGTATGTTTTAAATTTGTTTCATGAATTTTTAACACGTTCTAAGAATCTATGTTCGACCTAATATCAACCCTCAACAATTCTCAAGCAGAAAGGGTAGAATCGTCCTGCATCACTATCACACAACGATAATAATTATTAATTGTTATAAAATTTATTGTTGAAGGATCGTCCCTTTGGAGTGCTCGGACCACCTCTTTTGTGTTGAGGCTCGAATGATCGTCGGCTTCGGGCGGATGGGGTGAGGGATTGGAGATTGGGATATGTAGAGCCACGTAGGTATCAATTTGGAGTTTAGGAAGAGGAAGGACCGAAGGAACTCTACGTAGACTAGAGCTGGTAGAAGACGTGAATCACGTGATTATCGGGAATCCAGAATGAACTTTTGAGAGACTTTTGATAGAACTAACAGATTCACAGCCTCACAGAATAGAAGTTTACCAATGTATATTACAATATTATATAATAAATTGCTAGCATGCTACTGTTATTCACTTATTTTTGTGAAAGCCTGGAATAATAATAAAATTATACAACAAGAAACAACAACACTCAAGCCTTTATTCCACTATAGTGGGGTCGGCTATATGGATCCTTTGTCACCATTGTGCCCTATCTTGTATCATAATCTCACTAATTCCTATGTACATCATGTCTTTCCTTATAGTTTTATTCCAAGTCTTTATTGGTCTACCCCTCCCTCGTTTAACATGCATAGTGACTATACTCTCACAACGCCTAATAGGTTCCTCTAATGGTCTCCTTTCTACGTGTCCAAACCATCTTAGTCGAGCTTCTCGCATCTTCTCTGCAAATGGTGCTACTCCCGCCTTATCCCTGATACTTTTATTCCTAATTTTATCCAATCTCGTGTGTCCGCACATTCACCTAAGCATTCTCATCTCCGCAACTCCCATTTTTTGCTCATGTACACAATTCACTGCCCAACACTCAGAGCCATAGAGCATCGCTGGTCTAATCGCTGTATGGTAGAACTTACCCTTAAATTTTAATGGTACTTTATGATCACACAAGATCCCTGACGCGTCTCTCCACTTCAACAAATCCGCTTGGATGCTATGTGTCACATCTTTATCAATACCTCTGTCATTTTGAACTATCGATCCAAGATATTTAGAACATTGACTACGAGAAATATCTTTATCACCCAGCGTAATAGCGAAGTCATTCGTCCTTCTTACATTGCTAAATTTAAGCTCCATATACTCCGTCTTTGTCCTACTCAACCTAAAACCCTTCTTTTCTAAAGTGTCTCGCCAAGATTCAAGTTTTGCGTTTACACCCTCGCGCGTCTCATCAACCAAAACGATATCATCCGCAAAATAATAAACACCAAGGTATTGCTTGTTGGATATGTTTGGTGAGCTCATCTAAGATAAGGGTAAAGAGATAAGAGCTTAAAGCTGAACCTTGATGTAAGCCAACATTGATAGGGAATTCCCGTGTTAATCCTCCAAATGTCCTCACCCTTGTCACTGAATTTGTATACATATCTTTGATTACATCAATGTATGATACATTTAGACCTTTCTTTTCTAAGACTCTCCATAAGATCTCTCTTGGAACTCTATCATAAGCCTTCTCAAGGTCGATAAACAACATATGTAAGTCTTGTTTTCTTTCTCGGTAGTTGTCGATGAGTCTCCTCAAGAGATGTATAGCTTCCATAGTCGACCGCCCTGGCATGAATCCAAATTGATTCTCCGAGATGTTAGTCTCCCGTCTTATTCTTCTTTCTATTACTCGTTCTCATAATTTCATGGTATGACTCATCAATTTAATTCATCTGTAATTAACACAGTTTTGTATATCTCCTTTGTTCTTATATAATGGTACCAAAATACTTTTTCTTCATTGGTCTGACATCCTATTTGACTTCAGTATACAACAACACTCAAGCCTTTATCCCACTATAGTGGGGTCGGCTATATGGATCTTTTGTCGCCATTGTGCCCTATCTTTTGTCATAATCTCACTAATGACTAAGTACATCACATCTTTCCTTATAGTTTCATTCCAACTCTTTATTGGTCTACCCCTCCCTCGTTTAACATGCCTAGTGACTAGACTCTCACAACGCCTAACAGGTGCCTCTAATGGTCTCCTTTGTACGTATCCAAACCATCTTAGACGAGCTTCTCGCATCTTCTCTACAATTGGTGCTACTCATCCCTGATAAATTCATTCCTAATTTTATCCAATCTTGTGTGTCCACACATCCACCTAAGCATTCTCATCTCCGCAACTCCCATTTTTTGCTCATGCACACAATTCACTGCCCAACACTTAGAACCATAGAGCATCGCGGGTCTAATTGCAGTACGGTAAAACTTGCCCTTAAGTTTTAGTGGTACTTTACGATCACATAAGATCCCTGACGCGCCTCTCCACTTCAACCAACCCGCTTGGATTATGTGTCACATCTTTATCAATACCTCCGTCTTTTTTAACTATCGATGCAAGATATTTAAAACACTCACTTCGGGAATTATCTTGATCACCCAACTTAATATTGAAGTCATTCGTCCTTCTTGTACTGCTAAATTTAAGCTCCACATACCCCGTCCTCGTCCTGCTCAACCTAAAACCCTTCTTTTCTCAAGTATCTCGCCAAGACTCAAGTTTTGCGTTTACACCCTCGCGCATCTCATCAACCAAAACGATATCATCCGCAAACAATAAACACCAATGTATTGCTTGTTGCATATGTCTGGTGAGCTCATCTAAGATAAGGGTAAAGAGATAAGGGCTTAAAGCTGAATCTTCATGTAAGCCAACAATGATAGGTAATTCCTGTGTTAATCCTCCAGATGTCCTCACCCTTGTCACTGAATTTGCATACATATTTTGATTATGTCAATATATTAAACATTTACACTTTTCTTTTCTAAGACTCTCCATAAGATCTCTTTTGGAACTCTATCATAAGCCTTCTCAAGATCAATAAACAACATATGCAAATCTTGTTTTCTTTCTCGATAGTTTTCAATTAGTCTCCTCAAGAGATGTATAGCTTCCATGGCCAACCTCCCTGACATGAATCCAAATTGATTCTCCGAGATGTTAGTCTCCCGTCTTACTCTACTTTCTATTGCTCGTTCCCATAGTTTCATAGTATGACTCATCCATTTAATTTCTCTGTAATTAACACAATTTTGTATATCTCCTTTATTGTTATACAAAGGTATCAAGATATTTTCTCTCCATTGGTATGACATCCTCTTTGACTTTAGTATCTTATTAAAAAACATGTAAGCTACAAAATTCCTTTATTTCCTAAACATTTCCATACTTCGATGGGTATATCGTCTGGACCAATCGCTTTTTCATTTTTCATCTTATTTAGAGCATCTTTTATCTCTGATACTTGAATTTTACGATAAAACGTTATTTTCCTATACTCATCTTATTTACTAAACTCTTCCAAGTTCAATTCATGATCCTTTGTTTCATTATAGAGTTGATAAAAATATCTTTTTCATCGCTCTTTAATATCCACATCATTCGTCAAAACTATATTTGTCTCATTCTTTATGCATTTTACATGACTTAAATCTCTTGTCTTCCTTTTCCTAGCTCGTGCAATTTTATATATATCACGAACTCCATCTTTGGTATCTACTCACTTATAAAATTCTTCATAAGCTTGACTTCTTGCTTTACTTACTGCATGTTTAACTTCTTTTTTGGCGACTTTATACGTGGCTAAGTTTTCATCATTCCTACAAGCGTAGAGTGATTTATAGCTGAGCCTTTGTGCCCACACTTTGTCTTGCACTTCCTCTTTCCACCACCAAGAGTTTTTATTTGGGAGCGCACGACATTTTGATACTTCAAGTACATTCTTTCCACTTATTCTTAAATGTGAAGACATAACTTCCCATGAGATATTAGGATCAACATAAGGGTCATTAACTAGTTGTTCCATAACTGCCATCTTGAAAGCAACCTGTTTTTCGATCTTCAAGTTCCACCACCGATTTTTTTGCATTATTATATTATAATAAAAATAATAATACTATATAACAAAATATATTATTTATATAATAAAATTATATTATAATAAAATAATAATAATAATCAACGGGTTGCGGTTTGGTTCTGCTTCGGTCCGGTTCGGATTAGATCTAGAAATTTTGAAACCGCTCAAAACTTGTATGTTGCGGTTCTAGTCCAGATAATAAAATGAAGGAACCACACCCGGGCCATTCTTGTTCACGGTTCAAAAAGTCAAACTAGAACCAAATTATCCACGAACAGTTCGGTTCGGTTCTTTGCGATTCCGATTCGGTTTTGGTTCAGTTCACGGTTTTCTGTTCTAATTGACCGCTCTAAGGATGATATAGTCGTAGGTTCTTCATATGTTTATTTTTTGGTGTCATAGTAGGATGGAAGAGTGTAATTAAGTGTATAAAATTTGTTTGAGAAATTACAAGAAAATGAAATGCCATCACAACAAAATATAGTATGTTTCATTAATTTTAATGGACTGACTGTGGAGGGTTTTGTTTTCGTAAGAGAAGAAGCCATGGAACCATAAGAAGAGGAGATAAAAAATCGAAGGTTGAACTCATGTCATGCAAACTTGGTGAAATAGAAAGGCCAAGATAAGATCAAGCCACAGGTATATCCAGTTATGGGTATCTCTCTGGCTATGAAGGTTTGTTTCCAGTTTACAGTGCAAGATAGCGGCGTGCTCCTCTGACTATGATGGTTGAGGAGTTAGCGGAGATAGGTTTAAGGAGTGGAGAGGGGGAGGGTGTGTGTGTTGCGGTGACAAAACAAGTGCGGAAGGTGGTGGTGGTTGGGTGTTTGTGTGTGTGTGTGGGTGGGGGGTGGGGGTTGCGGCAGATGGAGCGTGGCTTGTGTAGCTAGAAGAATGCTGCAAGGTTGGAGCAAGAGAACAACAAGAAGGGGTGTAAGGACCTAGTTTAGGGTGTGGGGCTTGTGCCGGGTTGTGGGTGCGGGCTGTGTGTGTGGCTGTGGAGGGTGCAGGATCCAAAGGCAATTCCTGTGGCTGTAGCAGGGGTTGGAATTTGTCAGTGGTTGCAAAATCAGATGGAAAGATGTTGAGGAACTGAAGGGAGGGAGCGGAGGATATGTCTTATCCCATGGTAATATAACAAGATTAATGTATGTCTTAGTCAATAGAGAGATGCCCTCTGTTTTTAATACAAGTGTGAATACAATGGCCTAAGGTACAAAATTATACAAGTAACCTATACACAATATTATATGCTTTTATGGTAATCTAATATCTTAATATGTCAACTTTGGCAAGATAACGTTTTTAGAGAAATTTAATTCAATATATGTTCAATTTTTATGATAAACCTTAACTGTGATGGTGGGGAACTGTGTGGTAGAAGTAGTATTACTAGAAAGGTTTATACCGAACTATTTGGCTAAACCTGGAAATGGTAATGATCTTATTTAGTAATGCAAAATGGTGAAGAGTATCATATGCTCTTGATTTGCTTACATATAACAATCTATATTTCCAAGTTTTCAGTTTTATGTAATCTTCTTCGATGTAGTTTAATCATGCTCTTGGTTTGTAAGCCTCATCATTTTTTTAGTGTCAAACTAAAATTGTCCTTAATGATTTAATCTAGCTTCAAAACACCTCATTACTGTAATATTCAAATTTTTAGCTTTCATTTGCTTAATGAAATTCCTGATGATTCTAAGCATCAGCTTTCTGGTTATCTTGTTACAGAGAGTGTCGTAGTTGTCAGCAATATCACCTTAACAAATGGTACAGCAACAAATGTAACTACAACAACTGTATCAACTCCAAGCTTGCATGACCTACAGCTCTATGGGGTGGTTGTGACAATTCTTCTTTGTTTTATTGTATTTGGTGGTGTAAAAATAATAAACAAGGTTGCCCCGGCTTTCCTTATCCCCGTTCTATTTTCTCTATTCTGCATATTTGTTGGAGTTTTTGCAGCTCCAAGGAGTAATGCTTCAAGTGAGTTTTCTCTTCTTTGATGCAAAACTTTTATGTATCATATGATTGTTTCGTTCAAATTTCTTCTCATTTCCATTATATGGAACACAACCTTAAATCGTATCTTTATTTATGACTGAACAAGTGTTCTTTTTTATATGCTTGCATTCGATTATAATGGAATTTTTTTGAATAGGTGGAATAACTGGTGTAAAATCACAATCATTTAGAGACAACTGGAGTTCAGATTATCAGCGTACAACTAATTCTGGGGTACCTGACCCAAAAGGTTCTATTTACTGGAACTTTAAGTGAGTCCCTGTATTTATTCCCAAGTTTGCAAGATTTAACTTATTTATGCTTCTGTAAGTTTGGTTGTTCCTTTTCTCGGGGTAGTATTGTCTCACATTTTTATTGCAATTCGTTCTTGTTATAAGGTATTTTTTCTTATGAAATTGTTGACTCTGCCTGAGCAATTTCTAATCTATTCTGGTTGAGATAGCTTGCCTTTAGCTAGGTAGTCACTAAGCTAGTATTGAACGCTGATATGTAATTTGGTTGATAATCCAAAAACTACCTTTCATTTCTCAAGTTTTTAAACATTTTTGGGGTATTATTCAAAGGGCCTCCGGATATGATCACTGCCAAAGTTGAATGTTTTTTCTTTATAAAATTGGGAGATTCGATGTGTAGAGGAGTGCTAAAACCTTGTATATACTTCTTCGATGTATACAAATAATGTATGAGTACATATATATAGGGAGAGGAGAGTGAGAGGAGTCCCTTATACAAGATGTGGGACTAATACAAGAATAGAAGAAGCTATACTAAATGGGCCTTTACATAGTCTTTTCTAACACTCACCCGCAAGCTGGAGCGTACAAGTCGTAGGCACCCAGCTTGGACAAGAACTGATAAAATAAGGTACTAGGTAGGGCCCTAGTGAGAAGATCAGCAACTTGATCAGTGCCCGAAACATGTTTTAATTCCAGCTTCTTCATTTGAACTTTCTCCCGAACGAAGTGACAATCAACTTCAATGTGTTTCGTTCTTTCGGGAAAGACCGGATTCTTAGCTATGTGTATAGCAACTTGAGTGTCACATAGTAAGGTAGCTCGTGAGGGAAGTTTTACTCCTAGATCAATGAGGAGACTTTCCAGCCATGTAAGCTCAGATACAACAGACGCCATCGAACGGTATTCAGCTTCAGCTGAAGATCGAGCAACCACAACTTGTTTCTTACTGCGCCATGTAACAAGGTGACCTCCAAAGTAGTATAAAATCTACTGGTAGAACGCCGATCATCCAAGGAACTAGCATAATATGCATCTGAATACGCAACCAATGTTGGAGTAGAAGAAGAGGTTTTGTATACCGGCCCTTGAGCAGAGGTTGTTTTTAGATATCTTAGGATGCGTTCGACGGCCTGTAGATGAGACATTCGAGGAGAATGCATAAACCGGCTGACAACTCCAACAACAAAGGATATGTCTGGTCTCGTGACTGTTAGGTAAATCAATTTTCCAACGAGAGGTCGATAGTATTCTGGATTCAGAAGAAGTAGATTGGTATCCGAGGCATGTGCACACAGCTTATGATTGACATCCATAGGAGTATTGATCAGCTTACAATCAAATTAGCCGACATCCTGAAGGAGGTCGAGACAGTACTTCCGTTGAGATATGACAAGGCCATCAGGACGTCTTGCAATCTCAATGCCTAGGAAGTATCGAAGATTCCCCAGATCTTTTGTTTGAAAAACAGAGCTCAAGTGCTATTTGATCATTTGTATTCCCTTTGAGTCATCACTTGTGATTAGAATGTCATCGACATATACTAAAAGGAGAACGGTGTCTGTTTTGTGATGTCGAGTAAACAGAGAGAAATCTACCGAGCTCTGAGTGAAACCAACTTCTCGCACAGCTCTACTGAACTTGTCGAACCATGCTCGAAGGGATTGTTTGAGATCATAATTGACTTCTTGAGGTGACAAACCCGGGACTCCTCTGTGGTCTCAAACCTCGGAGGTTGTTGCATGTAGACAATCTCTTGTAGATCATCATTAATAAAAACATTCTTGATATCTAGTTGATGCAAGGGCCATTGGCGATGCACAACCACTGAGAGGACACGAACCGTGTTGAGTTTGGTCACTGGAGAGAATGTTTCCTCATAGTCGAAACCTTGTTGTTGAGTAAATTCAAAGGCCACCAGACTGGCCTTAAGACGGTCAATTGTCCCATCAGGAGCATGCTTGATGACAAAGACTCATTTACAGCCAACAATAGTTTGGCCTGGAGGGAGGGGGACTAGATCCCATGTCTGATTAGCCTAGAGGGCTGTCATTTCCTCATCCATGGTTGCCCGCCAGCTCGGATGTTGGAGAGCCTCTTGCACAGAGTTAGAGATAGAAACAGAGGATAATGAAGTGACAAAGGTGTTAAACGTCAGGGACAGGCGATGTAAAGATACATAATTCGCCATGGGATGAGCGGTGGAGGCCGATGTTGGATCAGCAGGTTGCAGAGTCTCAGAGGTCGAAGCCGACTGCATCGGGGCGGCGGAGCGAGGAGGGCGACGAGTATAGACACAAATAAGAGGGGGCTTGTGGAGAACGGGAGCCGGGTCAGGGAGGAGCGGTGGTGGAGGAGAGGTAACTAGGATGACAGGTCTTGGTATGGATTGTGGTGGAAGAGGTGTGTTTGGAGCTGAGAAGAACGATTGATCTTCCCAAAAGGTAACATCAGCGGAAACGGTCACCTTGCGGGTAGTAGGAGAGTAGCAAACATATCCTTTCTGAGTACGGGAATAACCGACGAACATGTATTTGGCCGCCCGAGGATCCAACTTGTCCGTGGACGGACTAAGTAAGTGAACATAGCAGGTACAACCAAATATACGAGGTGTGAGAGAATGACGGAGTAGAGAGGAAGAGAAGACTAAGCGGAGTCGCATTGCGGAGGACGGAGGAAGGAAGACGGTTGATGAGATAACAGGTTGTCGAAAGCGCGAAGTTCCAATAAGCTTTGGGTACCTGCATTTGAATCATGAGAGATCGAGCAACATCAAGAAAATGTCTATTTTTACGTTCAGCCACTCTGTTTTGTTGGGGGTATAAGCACACGACGTTTGGTGAATAATGCCAATTTCAGAGCAAAGATTAGCAAATTCATGGCTAGTGTATTCGCGAGCATTTTCTGTCCGGAATTTTTAATTTTGTTGGAAAACTGTGTGCGAGTCTCAAGAACAAAAGCCCGAAACACTCGGAGAAGCTCAGAGCGATCACGAAGTAAGTATAACCATGTCGTACGAGAATAATCATCAATAAAAGTGATAAAATAACGATAACCAGACACACTAGTGATTTTGTACTGGCCCCAAACATCAGAATATACTAAAACAAAAGGAGCAGAGTTCCTAGTACAATGAGAAGGAAAAGAGGGACAATGTTATTTTCCCAAAATACATGAATCACACATAAACTCTGGACGAGAAATATCAGGAAGAGCCTTCTTGAGCACTGGAAGAGGAGCATGCCCAAGACGCCGATGCCAATCAACGGAAGAGACTGATGAGAGGATGGTAGGAGAAACATCATTAAGGTAGAGCCCGTTTTGCAGTCGTCCTTTACCAATGATACTCTGCGCTCATCGATCATGCATCAGAAAAGAAGAAGAGGTGAATGTGACAGAACAATTCAAGTCGGTAGTGAGGCGACTAACATAAAGTAAATTAAACGGGGAGCCCGAGACATGAAGAGGGTAGCGGAGAGAACTAGAGGAATTGAGAGGGATATCAACAGAGCTGGAGACAAGGACGGTGTCGCCATTGACCACTGTGTTACACTTATGTAAGAAACGAACAAAAAACAAACCGAAAGTGGTATAACAGAAATTTTATTATCTGAAAAAGGCAAACTTTACAAAGGTATGACCTCCCTTTTATAAAATGAAGAGAGGATAGAGTACAAATAGACAATGTGGGACTAAAAAATTACAGTATTGAGCGGCTAGAAAATAAAGAGACCGAACAGGCTGAACGGTTAGACAGATGGGCTAACCGTTCGGCAACACCAGAAGGAAGAGACCAAGCTGCAGTAAGAGACCGCCAGACCGCCCGGTCTCCAAGATGCCGGAGGTAAACCGCCAGACCGCTCGGTCCACAAACAACAACAGTCTGGATGACAAACCGCTGGAGAGTAACCGCTAGACCGCGTGGTCTACAACCCGCCAGACTCAGACCGTTAGACCGCTCGGTCTCATACTTCAACACTCCCCCTCAAGCTGGAGCATAGATATCCATCATGCCCAGCTTGTCACAAATGTGGAAGAAGTAGAAACCGGCTTGGTGAAGATATCCGCCAACTCTTTGTCGGAGGTGACGAATGAACTGCAAATCTGTCTCTTCAAGACCTCTTCCCTAATGAAATGACAGTCGACTTCTATATGTTTCGTTCTCTCATGGAAGACCGGATTTTTGGATATGTATATAACGGCCTTGTTGTCACAGAACATAGGAAGAGGATAGTCGTAGACCTCTCCTAGGTCAAGCATGAGAGCACGCAACCATTTTAACTCACACGTGGTTGACGTCATACTTCGATATTCGGCGTCTGACTGGACCTGGAGACAACAAACTGTTTCTTGCTCTTTCAGCTCACAAGATTTCCTCCAACAAATGTGCAAAAGCCAGATGTAGATTTACGGTCACCTTTATCATCCACATAGCTTGAATCTGAGTAGGCTTTAACCCTTAGATGACCATTACTGTGAAAGAGTAGCCCTTTTCCTTGTGCTGCTTTAACATACTCTAATATCTTCAAGGCAGACAGAAGATGGCATTCCCTAGGAGCTTGCATGAACTGACTAACCCTGCCAACAACATAGGCAATGTCGGGCCTGGTCACCGTGAGATAAATAAGTTTGCCTACCAGACGTCTGTACTTCGTGGCATCGGATAGAAGAGGTGAGTCATCTATCCATGTTTTGTCTTCTCCAGTAGCCATGAGAACCAACGAGCCGGGCTTCCGAGAGATTTCTATCCCCAAAAAGTATTTCGGGGAGCCCATATCCTTCGTGACCAGGTGTTGACGAAGGTGTTTCTTTGTCAAGTCCACCCCAGCCTGATCATCACCGGTAAGAAGAATATCATCCACATACACCGCCAAAACCACCAGTCTCGATGCGGTTTTGCGAATAAACAAGGAGTGATCGGCCGAGCTTCTTGCAAAGCCGATGGCAGCCACAATGTCACTGAACTTGTCGAACCATGCCCGAGGGCTCTGTTTTAGGCCATAGATGACCTTCAACTGGCATACTCGTGTCTCCCCCTGAGCAACATACCCAGGAGGTTGCTCCATATAGACGTCCTCTTGAAGATCCCCATAGAGAAAGACATTCTTGACATCAAGCTGGGAAATAACCCAATCCCTGTTCACGGCCACAGAGAAAAGAACTCGGATGGTGCTGACGCGAGCAACCGGAGAGAAAGTATCAAAGTAGTCAACCCCATAAGTCTGAGTAAAGCCTTTGGACACCAGCCGGGCCTTGTAGCGCTCCACAGTGCCGTCTGGACGAAACTTCACAACAAATACCCAGCGACAGCCGACCACATCAGTACCCACTGGTGGAGAAACAAGGGTCCAGGTACCCCGTTCAGTAAGAGTGGCGATTTCGTCATCCATGGCAGATTTCCAATGAGGAATAGCAAGAGCCTCCTGGTAGGTGCGGGGAGTGGTAGTAGCCGAGATAGCCAAAGCAAAACACCTGCGAGAGGGAGTAAGCCGATCATAGGAAACAACTGCCGCAAGCGGGTGTTGGGTACACGCCTGCACTCCTTTGCGAAGAGCAATGCGAAGATCCAGGTCAACTCGTGCCTCAGTGACCGAAGCGTCCGTGGCGGAGAAAGCTGGCCCGGGACTGGAGAGAGACGGCTGCGGAGATGAGGGGGGAGGTGGAGGGGGTATAACAAAAAGAGGAGACGGAGGAGGAGATGAGATAGGAGTGGAGACGTCGATATGTGTAGAAAGAACAGAGAGAGATGGTGGAGAGTCAGAGACATCAGGAGGAAGAGGGGATTGAGGAGAGAAGTAGGACGCATTTTCGAAGAAGGTCACGTCCGCGGAGACAAACTGCTTGCGTAGAACGGGGTCAAAGCAACAATAGCCTTTTTGAGTGGTCGAGTAACCCAAAAAGACACTTGGTGGAACGGGGGGAAAGCTTGTCACGGGTAGCATACGGAGCATGCACAAAAGCCGTACACCCAAAAATGCGGAGAGGGAGAGGAAATGGTTCCTTGCCCGGGTAGAGAATGGAGAAGGGGGTCTGGCCGTGGAGAATCGTAGAGGGAAGACGATTGATGAGATAGCAGGCGAGGAGAACAGCATAGCCCCAGTAGGAGCGAGGTACCTGCATCTGCGTCATAAGAGTGCGAGCGACATCGAGGAGATGACGGTTTTTACGCTCCACCACCCCATTTTGTTGGGAGGTGTAAACACAGGTGGTCTGGTGGATAAGATCATGTTGCATACAAAAGGAGGAAAACTCATGACTAAGATATTCCTTAGCATTATCAGAGCGTAAGATTTTAATAGAAATATCAAACTGAGTTTTAATCATATAATAAAAGGATTGCCATACAGAAAGGAGTTCAGAGCAATCTTTTAAGAGATATACCCAGGTACATCTAGAGAAATGATCAATAAAGGTTACAAAGTAAGAACTACCCCGACCAACGGTGAGAGTAGGAGCAGGACCCCAGACATCAGAATGAATGAGATCAAACGGGCCAGAAGAGCCACGACCTTGCTTCGGCGGGAAGGAGGAGCGGTGATGTTTGCCAAGCTGACATGCATCACAGTTGAGCGGAGGACTGATAGGAGGTAAGTAGGGCAGAAGCTGATGAAGAATCCGAGGAGGAGGATGTCCAAGGAGAAGATGTCATTGAAGCAGATCTATAGAAGAGGAGAAGGCAGACAGAGCGAAAACGTTGTCAAGGAAGTAGAGGCCGCCACTCTCAGTCCCAGTAGCAGTCGTCCGTTGGGTCCTCGGGTCCTGAAAAGAGCAAGAAGTTGGAGTGAATAAGACAGAGCACTGAAGTTGTTTGCATAAAGTAGTAACAGATAATAAGTTGCAAGAGAACTTCGGGACATAGAGGGTGTCCAACATGCGAAGCGACGGGGTGACTTGAACCACGCCCGTCCCATGAACCAGGGACGGTAAACCATCCACAACAAGAACTGGAGGCAACCGATCATGCGTTTCTAGGAGAGAGAAGCATTGAGGATTGCCGGTCATGTGATTTGTAGCAACAGAGTCAATCAGTCACTTACCTTGGGTAACGACATGGGCACTACCTGAAGTGGTGGTCACAGAGGCAGACGGCCGAGAGGAGGCGGAGGTAGAGATATCGGAATTGTCCATAGAGAAACACACTAAACCGCGCGAGTAGAAGCGAAGTCGCGCGGATAGAAAGCGAGAAGGCCGCGCGGACAAAAGAGGAGGCCGCGACGGAAAAGAAAGAAACCGCAGCGGGCTAAGAGAAGAAGAAGCTGCAACGGTCACGGTGTCAGCACACCAGCGGCAAGAAGGGCCACGACCAGGAAGCAGACCAAAGTAAAGGGACAAAGGTCGCACGAACTGTGAAGAGGTCGTGCGAACTAGAAGAGGAAGGAAGCAGAGAGCGGCAAGAAGACCAGGCCGCGGCTAGCCAAACAGATCGCGGCGACAAGCGAGAAGCGGTCAAACAGAAAGAGACCGCAAGAGCAAGAGAAACCAAAAGCGGATTCGACGAAAGCCGCAGCGGACAATCAAGGAGAACACAACGGTCAATGTGTCAACACACCAGCGGCCAGAGAAGCCACGACCAAACTGCGTGACTATAGAAGCAGAAGGGAAGAAGTCGTGCGAATAAAGGAGATCGCACGAAGCAAGACAGGCCGCGCGAACAAGCAGAGTTCGTGCGAAAGAGAGGAAACTGCGCGACTAAAGGAGACAAACCACGCGGTTAGGGAACAAACTGTGCAGTTAGGAAACAAGTCGCGCGAACAGGGAGAAATCGTAGCGGTTAGGAGAAAGAGAGCTGCGGCGGTCACGATGATAGACACCAGCGGCCAGAAAAGCCACGACCAAGCCGCAGAACCAAGTAGAGGGAAAGAAGTCGAGCGGTTAGAAAGCAGCCCGCGCGAACAGAAGAAAGAGAAGACCGCGCGATTAGATAGAAGCCCGCGGGAAGACAAACAAGGCGAACAAGGCTAACAGGTCGCGACAACAGATCGCGGCGACTAAAGAAGATGTCGCGACGACTAAGCACAGGTCGCGACAAGAAGAAGAGATCGTGCACACAAAGGGCAACGGCAAAGAGAGGAAGAAGCCGCGCGAACAGGGCGCAAGAAGACGGAAGAAACAAGTCGCGAGGCCAGATCGCGAGAAAAGCAAGCCGCGCGGACAGGTCGCGCGGTCAGAGAAGGCACACAGAATCAGGAGGAGTAGATCGAGTCATCTGATACCATGTAAGAAACGATCAAAAAACAAACCGGAAGTGGTATAACAGAAATTTTATTATCTGAAAAAGGTAAACTTTACAAAGGTATGACCTCCCTTTTATAGAATGGAGGAGAGAGGAGAGAGTACAAATAGACAATGTGGGACTAAAAAATTACAGTATTGAGCGGCTAGAAAATAAAGAGACCGAACAGGCCGAACGGTTAGACAGATGGGCTAACCGTTCGGCAACACCAGAAGGAAGAGACCAAGCTGCAGTAGGAGACCGCCCGGTCTCCAAGATGCCGGAGGTAAACCGCCAGACCGCTCGGTCCACAAACAACAACAGTCTGGATGACAAACCGCTGGAGAGTAACCGCTAGACCGTGCGGTCTATAACCCGCCAGACTCAGACCGCCAGACCGCTCGGTATCATACTTCAACAACTTAGGATGTGGAGAATCCAAGTATTGATGGGGCTTCAACGCGGTGATATGGTGAGTAGCACCTGAGTTCACTATCCAGCGTGGATTAGTGGAGAGACAAGCGATACCTTCGTTAGAGATGGATGCAAAGGAGGCATGCGGGTGGCTGAGCATCCCGTGAAGGTTCTTTAGCTGGAGGCGGACTTCAAGATCAGCACGAGTGGCAGAGAGACTTTGGACAACAACAGAAGCAGTCGGACGAGGAGGAAGACTACGTTTGCGGTAGCAGGTCCCCTGAAGGTGTCCATCTTTCCCGCAGAAAGAACACTTAGGCCGCGACCGCCCACCCCGACCCCTCCCCCGAGAGCCTGAACGTCCGCCACGAGCAGGGGGAGGGAGAGGGAGTAATGGCGCCGAATAATGTTGAAGAAGGGCCTGTGAGGGAGGTCTGGTAGTGTCAGGAGGTGGTGAAACCTTTAGCAGCATGAAACACACATCAGAGAATGAAAGAATCACATCAGACGAGAGGATCTGAGCCCGAATACTCTGAAGATGAGGCGAGACACGCGCCATCATCATGGTAATACCGACTGCTTCCTTTTGAGCGCGTTGGGCAGCGAGATCCGTAGTGGGGGGCTGATGCTGGATCCAGGCTTCAACCAGAGTCTTGGCCCGAGCAACAATGAGGTTAAGTCGGCAGCACTGCCAGTGTCAAGAGTCTGAAGATCTGAGATGATGTCATACAGATGCTGGAGACTGTCCTTGCCGGAGTAGAGGGAATGGAGTTCATCCCACATCGTCTTGACCGTCTCGTGATACATAGCTATGCGGTAAGGTTCACTATCAAGGGAGTTGAGGAGCCACGTCTGAACACGTCCATCATTATGAAGCCAATCATCAGTGGGTGCAACGGGAACATCCTGAGTTAAATGATGCAAAAATCCTTTGAACTGAAGAACCCGATGAACAGAATGCACCCACTCAACAAAGTTCTTCTTCCCTGTCAGAGAAATGGTAGTGATGCGTAACTCGTCATGGAGTTCAGGAACAGGGGTTGCCCCCGCAGCAAGAGAGGAAGTAGCAGTAGACATATCCATTACCAAGAGTGCGGCCGGTTACACAAGATGGCTAACCAGTAGGGGAAGCAAACTGCAAGCTCAACTGGCGGGTAGGTGGCTAAGCAATGTGGCAAAAAGTCGACGTACAGAAAACAACGGATAAGGAGATCGGCAGTGCGCACAACATAGATAGTAACCGGCAAGAGATCAAGCGGGAGACACCCGACGAACATAGAGTAGAGACCGCTCGGTAAGGGTAGAGGCTGGCAGCAAGAGCAGGCTGCGATCAGAGAAGAAAACTAGCAGTCCGCGAAGGCAACCCCGCGCGAGCAATCATGGCAGGCCGCAACTCGCAGAGGCATGCCGAAAGGGACCTTAAGCAAGGAGACCGCGTTGAGCGAGCAGCGGCTAAATTGAGCAACCACAACAGCAAGAACAAGACCGCGCCAAGCAGTGAGAAGACCGCCACGGATAAGGGAAATCACAAAAGGGCGAACATGCCACAGATCGCAGCGGACAGAGTAAACATCGAACATGAGAGGCTCACAGATCGCAACGGACAAAGTAAACAACGCTCAGCGGCATGAGTCTGCGACAACCCGTAGTAGCGACAAACAGGAGATGCTTTGCGAGTAAAGACTTCTCGGCAAGAAAGGATGTCACTAGCGGCTAGATAGAACCAAGCCGCAGTGATCAACAGGAAGTGACCGCGGCGGAAAAAGGAAGACCGCATCGGTTTGAAGAGGCAATTCACGTGTTCCAAGGAGCACGAGAGGGCAAGAAGGTAAACCATGGCGGACACAAGGCAGACCGTTGGAGGGCAGAGAGGTGGGTCCCATCAGCGAGGGTTATTAAAGCACGAGATCATACAAGAGTACCGGGAGGGGAGTAGCTTGCCGAGTACCATGCGGACAGAAGAAAACTATCTGGCATAAGGGGTAGCCCGCCGAGTCCGCGGGAAGGAAGGAGACCACCCAAGAGAAAGTGGTTAGAAATTCAGAGAACCCCCAAGGGGGACCGTCGGCTCCAACTCACCGCCTGAGTGTGGCATCGGGGGCGAAGCGCGTATCAGAGTCAAAATCGGCTCCAACTCACCGCCTGAGTGCTGAAACCTAGTATATACTTATTCAATGTATAAAAACAATGTATGGAGAGGAGAGTGAGAGGAGTCCCTTATACAATGTGTGAGATTAATTCAAGAATAGAAGAAGCTACACTAAATGGGCCAATGCATGGGCCTTTACGTGGTCTTTTCTAACACAATGAAAATCACATCCTATTTTGAAAATGAATCGCTTGTGTATATAGTATGGTGGTGTAACTACAGTTACACAATTTATTGTCTTATTTAATTTATTGTTTTGTTTTATTTTTCTTGATTGCTGAGTTTTTTTTGTTTGATTGCTGGTTTTCATTTAGTTTATTCTTTCAAACAATTTGTGAACAATTCATATTGTATCTTTTAAAATTTATTGAGATTGTTATAAGATTCGGATTTAAATTTTTGCTTGGTTTCTTTTGATGATTGATGTATGTTTGAATTATTGAGGTTGACAGTTGATGACTAGTTTGATATTGCTATAAGTCCACTTGTATAATCCCCGTAAGAGTGACCCATTTGTTTTATTCTTCTCATTTTCTTTAGTCCCACACCACTTGAAGAGTTTTGTGGTTAGCTTCTTTATGCAGATATATAGATATTTAATATTTTGTTCTTAGATCAAAATAATATCTTTATATTTCAAGTTACGACATGTTATTAGATCAAATTAAGTTTTATTTCTCTGCTCTTCCTCACTTGTGCATATTCTAGCTCCTCTCGCCTGAATACTCCCAAGCTCACACAACTCCTCGCTTTCATTCGAACACTCCCGATTTCACACATATTACTCCTAAATTTACACACCGCAATGTATCTCTTGCCGCCCTCGTGCAGCCTCGTGACTTCTTGTCGCGATTCCCGTGAGTGCCTAATTGAACTCGCAAGTACTCCTGCATTTAAGCGACCTTTCTTCTTTTATCTGGAGATTCCAAACCACACCATAACTCTTTTGAAGGGAGAGGCTTGTAACACTGTTTACAGTGATTGCTGTTGAAGATTTGATCTAGTAGATTTCACTCTGAGAGGAGGTGAATAACTGAATCTTAAGAGAGAAGCGGGATTCGGTTTTCCAGTCGTCTGAGTTACGGTTGTTGAGAGGGAGTGTTGTTACAAAAGGGAGATCATTTGAGATATTTTTCCGAGAGGTGTTTTTTCGTTTTGGTTAAAATAACTTAAATAGTGTTCTCTTTCCAAGTCAGACCAAGTCCCAAAAAGAATGAGGTGACAAAAAGGTGGCACTTTCTTTTCTCTGAAACTGCAATGGCTAGATTTGAGTCGTGAAAAAACTTCAAACTCGATCAACGATCTTTGAGGACTTTGGTCACCAAGCGTTGATCAGAGACCTTCACTGGGAGGCAGTGCAATCAACAATCACAGCTCTACGATCAATGATCATAGTTCTACGATCAACCATTTGTGGTCGCTTTTATGAATCTTTAGAGGAAGACTTTTCAATGATCCTGTGTCAGCGCTAGGCGATTGTTGAGCTTGATCAGCGAACGCCGATCAACGATCTCTGAACGCTGAACTAGCTCTTCAGGTCTTCCAACGTTGAGCGTTGATAGAAGAATGACTCATTCTGGTCACCTGTCATTGAACACTAGTCGTTGATTGCTGACCTTGTTCTTCAGGTCTTCTAATGTTGAGCGTTGATAGAAGAGTGACTCATATTTTGGTCACCGATCAGCGATCGTTGAATTTATTCAATAGATATGTTCTTATGCTGAGCTTCACTTTCTGGATCTTTCTTGGAACATAATAAGTAAATACAATTCCTCACCTAACATTTTGAGGAATATCGACAACAATAGAAAAGAGTTGTCTCATCAATCATTTGTGATTTTCCCAATAGACCTGAGAGAACCCGACGTTCTCACATTAGATACAACAATTGGTCGTGTCTTCACTGTGACACACCTTCTGAATCGACTTTAGACAGTGACATCTCCATCCAACGAGACTTATCCTCATGTTTGTAGTTCTGGGGCACATTGGACACGTGGAGGCCACACGGGTGAACATCGGGGTGTGGGTGGTTCCCTCTCTACTCTTATTGTGGCAAACATGGTTTTTTTCTTGAAAATTGCTTTGCAAAGCATTATCTTCAACCTCAAGCTTATGTCCGTGCTACTAAGTCTGAGACTTCATCCTAGACCTCATCCACCCAACCCTCTAAGTCAGGTAGAGGTTTTCCTTTGCTGATATTGAGGTTGTGGTTAATTTTTCAAAGAAATAGGCTTACATGCCACTTTTTCAGGTAATGCGCTTGTTGTTGCTCGGTGTAAGTGACTTATTACTTTTATGCCAACAATCATATGACTGAAAAGTCTCTTGCCTTCATTCTAGTTTTGGAACTAGAGTGTTACCAAAACTCCCTTCTCCAATTGGATGACACTTATATCCTCAATTTTTCTTGCAATTTATTATCCAGGTTGTGGAATGGAGTAGCTGCCACAACCTTCCTTCTCAAACTAGATAACACTTTATGTCTTCAATTTTCCTTGCGATCTATTTTCCTTGCATCAATGTCTTGGTCATCCTCCTCTCGTCTTCTTCATTAGCTTATGCCGTCCGTTGTGTCTTAATCTGTTGGAATTAGAAGCATGCCAATATGGAAACATTGTCATACTAGTTTTCTTGCCAAATTATGTAAGAGTTTTATACGTCCTTTTGATCTTTTAAATTTCTATATATGAGGTCCAAGTTCCTCTAAGTTTGTTGGTAGATGAAGTATGTATTTTCTTACTTTATCGATGGTTACTCGAGTTGTACTTGAGTGTATTTTTTTAAAGAATGTTATGAACTCTTTACTGTTTTTCATAAATTTTATTACGAAATTTGCATTGAATTTATTAGTTAGATTTTTTCAATCGAAAAGGCACCATTTAATTTTGGAATTGAGTGGACGAATTTTGTATGCCCATTACTCTTTGTTAGTGTCTTCGAAACACTCTCCTTTTACATAGAAAACTCCGTTTACTTATAAAAACATGACACTTTAAAACGACTAGTTACTCTTTATGTGAGCTTCTCTGAGAGAGACACAGAGTTAAGAGAGGTGACTAGAGGATCTCTGAAAAGAAATGAACCTAGCACTCCGCATCAGAGATGAGGGATCTTCTTCCTTCCGTGAAGCCGTTGGACAGATTGTAGCGGAGTTGCAGGCCCCCCCCCCCCCCCCCCCTCTCCTCCTCTAACCAAAAACCCGATCAGCCACCCTCTTCCACTCCCTTTCCCGAGCCTATCCATCTCCCATGGCCACTCCGCAGCCACCATCCTCTTCAAGATCCCTTATCTGACAACTCCTTTCTTGCAACTGGCCCGCAACCGCTAACCTCCTTCCCTATAGGCCTATCTCTCATCGTTAGGGGCTGCCCATACTAGGACAGCCTGTCCACCATTCCAACAAACACCCCCACCATCATCCTCCTCGGGCTGTAACACCTCCATGACCTCACCACTATAATCCCTCGCCTCTACATACGCGCATAAGTCATTATTTTGAGTAACTTTTCATTATATGTTTGTACTATATTTTATTGGATGTGATGGTTTGCTTGTTTGCTCTTTGATTTCATGTTGATTTACATGGCTTATTCACATTGCACTTAAAATTAATTGCACTCTAATCATTGGCATCCATAGCCTAATTTCAGAAATTAAAGTTAGCTTATATTTTGTGCTTGCCATGTTTGCCGCGTAAGCATATAATTATTTAATTATCCGTTTGCAATTTAATTCAGACTCATTATTGTATGTGTGCATCATTTTGAATTGATTAGGACTTTTCCCCAACACTCCACCTAGGGTTGCATCTGTTTAGAGTTCACCTTCAGTCTACCCCGCATCGAAGACCCAATCAATTATTTTTTAATAAAGTTCTGGTTGGATGCAAGTCTCTCTAGTTTTCTCTTAGTCCAAGATGGATATTTATTTTTGGCAGACATTATCTTATTGGATGGGCGCAAGTTTTGGTTCCATTGGTTTATGCCCATTAACTTCTATTTATATTATTTTTAAAGTCTTATTTATTGTATGCACTCGTGGTTGTGTTTTTTTCAAGTTTGATGCACTCTGAATTTATTGTGTGGTGTGATTTCCATTTAATTTTGTTGAGTCTGAATTTATATGCTTTATTTTTACTAAAATGCCATTAAATTATCTAGTGTTGGATTTCCCCGTGTCTCCATTTTTCATCAAATACTTGCCCGAACTGAGAGCTATCAAATTGTGAATTATGTTTGCGCCTCTGTATTAAGAAAACCAAAGACCCTAATACATCCTCATTCCAAATTGATTTGACTTCAGCATGTGTATCTTTGAAGATAAACATTTGAAAGCTAAAGGATCGAGACTGGGGACATTTGCTTTGTTGCTAGTATTTCTTCTTTAAGAACTAGACATAATCGTAAATATCTCTAACTTCTCCATCAGCCTGAGTTGCTTCCTGTTGCTTATTTATGGAGGCATCATTATTTGGTTGAATGCCTATGTTATTCTCTTACTGGCTGATCAGCTTCTAAACTTGAAACTCATTTCAGCCTCTTGTGTTAGGTTTTTTCTGTTAATACTTTACCAGTAGCAATAAGTTTTTTGGACATTCACGGATTCATATTGGTGTGATTTTTCTTGCTGATATTAGATAATAAAAAATCTTGGAAATGTCAATTTTATTGCTACCATCTCTGTTTTATTTGATATATTTATGTTATCTCAGCTAGTTGTTCTGAGTGCATGACCCAAGAAGCAAACAGTACATTAATTAATCTATGCCTCGTTTTGGTATATATTTCTGAATCTTGAATTTAAAAAATTATTATGGGCAATATTCAACTAAAATTGGCTTTTAGTCAGTAGGTGCTGAAAAAATGCAATATGGAAAGTATCTTATTAGTTGCAATCTAATATTATCTTTTCCTTTTGCTCCAGTGCATTAGTTGGTCTCTTCTTTCCTGCAGTGACGGGAATCATGGCAGGTTCAAATCGTTCCGCGTCTTTGAAAGATACACAGCGTTCCATACCAGTCGGAACCTTGGCTGCTACACTTACAACAACTTTTCTATATTTGATATCTGTGTTATTATTTGGAGCTTTAGCCACTAGAGAAGAGCTTCTGACAAATAGGTATCTACTAAATCTGCACGCTACCTTATATAATATATTCTTTAGAGGACTATTTGTTTTTGTTATTATTTAGAGTATTGATTACTTTGATTTTATTGATCTATTTATAGCGCTTACCTTCCGCAATGTTTAAATGATACCTGTGAAGTATCCCAATTTGCATATTCACCAACTTTTGCTTTCAAAATTGAAGTGCTTGTTATAGCTTTAACTGGGTGGTTATATATTGTACTAGATGAGGTTTTATGCCCACCACGACATCCAACTAAACCAAGAATTTCATATAGGCTGATACATTCCCGGAGAGGAATTGGCAAGGGGGAGAGTTGATACGATGCGGCCACCACACGCTGATATTAGTTTATGTAGCCCATGTGCATTATTGTACTTTGTATTTCCCCACTCACCTATATATTTAAGGGTTAGTATCCTTAGATGGGCACTCTTATGAAGTCTTAGGTTTTGACTCTCTTGGAGAGTGGAGTGTCAAGGAGGACCCAGCCTCTGAATATTTGGCGAGAACTCGCTTCTCGGTTGTATCATTTTGTTGTTTAATGCAATGCAATTTTGTTTCATCTATCAACTGGTCCGACCTGTCCTTGATTACGATTTTTTCTGAACCCTAATTTTGCTGCCTCCATCCTTCAGTTTCGCGAGTGCGGCTTCCGCCCCCCCCTGCGGATCGCGACAACCTCCCGCTATTGGATCATGTCTACTTCCCTGAGTCGCTCTTCCACCCACTACAGATTGTGACATCCGCTACGGGATCACGTTTGCTTCCCTGTGTCGCTCTTCCGCCCGTTTCGGACGCGACATCCGCTACGGGATCGCGACCGCTTCCCTGCGTCGCTCTTCAATCGCCTTCGTTGTTCCGCACACGACACCCTTTAGTGCCTACTGCTTCCCTACGGAATCGTCCATTCCGTCGACTGCTCCAACAACTCCAGTGTCGTCAACCTCCGCCAGCGCCCTTTCCGCTCTGCCACACCTCTAGCCTACCCTTACACCAGTTTCCAGCGGCCCTCCAGCCTTTTCACCTCCTTCCGGAGGCCCTCCCGCGGCTTCGGCAACCTCCCCAGCATCCTCTTCGCTTTCTTGCCGCCTTCCCCCGTGTCGGGCAGCCCTCCTACAATTATTGTAGCCTTCCGGGGCTCCTCACCGCTACACATAGCCACCATTTCATGTCCACTACTCGGGAAATGGCCCTCCACGCTGACGAGAACGCCTCCTCCACTGTCATCTCAGACTTTTAGCGCATAGACTGGAGGATTTCACATGCCTCCTTCGAGGACTTACCGCGACATTTAATTACCCTACAACCCCTCTCCCACCGCCACCAATTCAAACCTTTCCCGGCCACATAGGGTATTTACACCCCCCGCCAGACAGTGCTCTAGGCCACCTCCACTGGATTGAGATTCTTGTATTCGATGGCTCTGACCCTCTCGAGTGGATCGCCCGTGCCGAGCAGTTCTTCGATCTGCAGTACACCCCCGCCAACTTGAAGGTCGGGGGGTTCGACGCTCCATTGGGTGCGTTGGATGCGCTAGCAGGTACCTGACATTTCCTGGCCCACATTGAAGTAGGAACTCCTCCGACACTACAACAATCGCTAGATGGGTAATACCTTTGAGCTCCTCAGCTTTGTCCACCAGTATGACTCTGTGGTCACCTACATTGGCAAATTCATCGCGATCGCAAGCATGTTCCCGACCTGGCCATCAACCACTATTTGGGATATTTTTTGGTGGGTCTGCACCCCCACCTATGTACGCGCTTTCGGGTACACCACCAAACTACTCTTTCTCGTGCAATGACACAGACTAGGTATCTCGACGAGGAACTCTACCCAGCCCCACCATACTCCTCGACCCCGCCGCCCCCACTGTCGCGGCCATTACCGCCACTTCTTCCGCACGTAGACCCTCTGCCCTCACTTTGGCTCCAACAACTGACTCCGCCTCCGCAGCCGCCAGCTCCGCATCCACAGGTCCACCCGACTGCCCCATCATCTGTCTTACCAACAACACGAAGAGCTTCGTCGCAAGAGCCTCTGTTTTCGCTGCCATCAACCGTTCTCTCCCACCCACATCTGCCATGTACTCCGGGGAATTCGATCCGCTGACTCTTCTTGGCGACCCCTTTGACCCTCGACCTTGAGGACAAGGTCATTTTTCGGGCGGGGCATGTTGATACGATGTGGTCGCCACATGTTGATATTAGTCTATGTAGCCCGTGGACATTATTGTACTTTGTATTTCCCCACTCGCTTAAATATATGAGTGGTAGTATCCTTAGATGGCCACCCTTTTGGAGTTTTAGGTTTTGGCTTTTTTGGAAAGTGGAATTTCAAGGAGGACCCAACCTCCGGACACTTAGCGAGAACTTGCTTCTCGATTGTATCATTTTATTTTTTTAATGCAATGCAATTTCCTTTTTTCTATCAAGGGCCGACGACAATGAGGGAGAGGGAGGAGGGAATGAGAAGAAAAGCTGATTGGAGTTGTATTATCACGAATGTCATGATTTAAGGGATCAAGCCAATCAATAATATTTATACTGTAATCAATAATAGTCAACAACCAATGTTCTTTGTGAAACAAATGAAATAATTAATAACTTAATTAGAATAAAAAATATAAATAGTCATTGATACTTACAATCTATGACAGACAAAAATAGTAAAGAATCTGATCGAAGTTGACTAAGCCTAATTTGTAGATCATCAGCTCGTGATTTTGAATGTTCCTTGACATACTTATCATCAAAAGCAAAAATGGATGTCAGATTATAAAAAGATACATTTTTTCGTATGTAAATTTCTTTAGTTGTTATTCTATGTATCTATAAAAAAAACATGTAAATTCAGAATCAATTTATATATTAATAAAAAATCTTAAGTTTATAATATTTAATACTCACCCTATACATGCTAATATGACGTTAACTCCAACTTTTTCATATTAACAAAATTGTATAACTCTGAAATTTCAAAGTATGTATTTGTTGATTCTACAGACCCAAATACTGTTGGATCTAATACCAGAGATATTATTTTATTCTCTTTCTTCATCATAGTAATGAAGCTGAGTACATGATAATGAATTCATTTGTATTCTGTAGAAATAATAAAATTAACATTTTTGACATCAAAATTGATTACATAAAAGTAAAAAATATTAATTATATCGGAGAAGGTGAACGCTCATGTGATGTTTCAGACACTTCTATTTGTGATGATGATGCATATAAAAGTGTTGGCTGACAAACCAACAATAATAAAAAAATTATTAATTACTTGGTCAACAAAAAGAAAGCATTACATTTCATAAAAGTATAAATAATTAAACATAATAATACCTGAGATATGTTTTGAGAAGTTTCAAGTGCAGGTGCAATACTTGTGGACCTAACTGGTCCAGTTCCAACACTAAACATTTGCCTAAGTTCTTTAATTTGATTCTTCATACTACTCATCTCTGCTTGATGCGCTTGTTATTGTAGGCTCAATAATTCTTGTTATTGACTAAAATATTCTTGTTGTTATTGGCGCATATATTATTGTCCCTAGCTTAATTTGGACTATAGCTTCCACATCTTCAATACGAACTTCTGATCTCCTCTCGCGCCTATCATCCTTGAAAAAACTTGTAATGATGGAAAACTTACCACCAGCTCTTACCCTACCCGGATGTTCTTTGCCTAAAACAGAGGCAAGAATATCATCTCTTCCCTTTGACACTCTTTCAGCACTCTGGGTCTCTTGGCTTAACAACTCATCCTAAGTAAAAACAATAAAAGTTAATGCAGATAAGAAATTATACTTCACAAGTAATATTACTATTGATAATTTACAAATGATGAAATGATGCATTTACACTTACAATTTTAGATGTCAAATCAGCTGCATCTTTATTAATGTATTCACCTGTCTTTCTTTTGTGACCAGCTTTTCATAACTCATGTGAAATTGGTGCAGTTGCACTTTGTTCAATCTTGACAAAAAATGGAAATAAATTATTATTTAAATTATTGAGAAAAAAAATTATAATAAAGATACCGAAGAGAACTAATGTCATCTGTTTTTCTAATCCAGAATAACCTATTTTGGAAGCAGTATGAAAAATCTTTTATGTTTTTGCTCTCTCTGTATTAACTTTTTCTACTACACAAATAAATATTTATTAATACTTAGATTGCTTACAAAGTTAAAAAAATGATATAAAACATTGAATTTAATAAGAACATAAGCATTTATTCTGGAGTGATGCGATGGTCGACAAAAATTATCTAATCTTCGGGAGTAATACAGTTATACTTGAGATGTATATTGTATCGATGCTCCAAATCAAAATTCTTTACATAAGTGACAAAAAGTTTGGATTTTCATCTTCCACCCATGTTTTTAAGTAAAGCATTGTGAAGACCGTCAATATCATCAAAATAAAGCTGAAATAATAGACAACATTAATTAATAATTAACTAAAAACACAGTTATGTAATAATTAATAACAAAATTACGTATATTTAATTCTTCTCATAATTGATCCTTAAGCTGTTTATCAACTTCCTTCCATCCAACATATCTAATTGGCGCATTATACTTCCCAAGCGAACTCATAAAACTCATCAATATATTTGTGTTAGGCCCGAGAATAATTCAATCATCATCACTCACAAAAATATTAAGCTTCTTTCCCTCTAGCCTAAGCGTATTCAATTCAGTCATTTTTGTGGTGCCTCTTCTTGACTTTGATGAAGATCATTTTTTAGTCATTTTCCTGTAATAAGAAAACCCTAAACCATCCAAAAACTCTAAACAAAATTCATAAAAACTGCAATGATATTGGGGTACTACCACACAATCACACATAAATATATATGTTAGTGCTAATATAGAAGCACAAGGAAGGAGACTCAAGTCACTCAACAAAGCTTTAGTTGGTTAGACACATGAAATAACAGTTACACACTTTCACAGTTTCACATAAATAATTAAATACATAATTAATCTTGCAATATTCAACTTAGTGATCGAGTACAAGAAAGGCACTAACATAGTAACATCAATATGGATGATATACAATCTCATGCTCAAAACCATTTAGCTTTTCTTCTAAAAGGTCATAAAGAAAACACCTTTGCAGTACAACACTACAACTAGATAGTGAAATAAAGTACTAACTACTGAGAAAATGAAGAAATGATATACCTAAATGAGAGAAGGATTGAAGGAGCCGTGTGTTTCAGATCTAGGATAGATTTCTGGCCCAATCAAACCAACATATGTGATATGTCGAAGAAGAATCATCAAATCAAAGGAGCAGAAACTTTCACAAAATCGCATTTAGGATTTTTCGCACAAAGCAGCGGCTGTAAGAAGTAAAAAGTCGAGGTAAACACAAAATGTTACAGCTTATGATTTTAAAATAGATAGAATAGACTGTGGTTTTTTAACAACCGCGGTCCATTCTACCCTGAACCCTAGAATAGACTGTGGTTGTTAAAAAACCGTAGTCTATTCTCGAATAGACAACGGTTATTTAAAAAATCGTAGTCTATTCGAGCATAGATTGCGGTTTTTTAACAACCGTACTCTATTCTACCCTAAACCCAAGAATAGACTGCGGTTTTTTAACAACCGCAGTCTATTCTAGGGTTCAGGGTAGAATAGACTGCGGTTGTTAAAAAACCACTGTCTATTCGAGAATAGACTCCGATTTTTTTAAAAACCGCAGTCTATTCCCGTAAATTTTTAATAAAATTAAGGCGCCCAACGCCTTATTTACAATTGGACGTCTGGACGTCTGACGCCTAGGCGACGCCATGACAAGAATGCTATTTGGTGGTCCATCATGGGAGGAGCCAAAGGCTGCACATTGTGACGGTGGTCGAGGCGTGTTGTCAAGACACGTGGCGAGAGCCTTGAGAGCATTGGTGTTCGTAGTCATCATTTTCTAGAATATCTCCATGACTTGGGTAAGATGAGGCTGCCTTAATCCATGGGAAGGGCCGCCGACAGTGGAAGGTCGAGGGAGAGAGTGGGAAGAAGAGTAGATCTGCCGGTGAGCAGGCCGACACCGGGAGTGGAACCCACTAGATTGACTAGCGGAGAGGAACAGGCAGAGAACGCGTCTCGTGGAGGGGTACTTGATAGGATCAGAAGTGTGGGTTGTGCACAAATGGCTGGATGGTCGTAGGAGTTCGGAGAATGTGGAGGGGACTTATTGGGGGTGTTTGTCTCTGATTCCAAGTTGTTACGGTCTGCTGTTAGGGATCTCTTGTGTTGCCTCGCGAGCATGAAGTCGTTGAGGTGGTTAGAGTTCTTCTTCTTTGAACCTCGGGAACCTATGCCGGCAACAAAGGAGTGGAAGGAGCATGGTGGCGCTTGGGAGAAAGCCACTTGGAAGGAAGATTAGTATTTTTTAATGCTAGGAACTAATGAAGACGAAGCCTATGGACTTTCTAAGCCAAGCCTCCCTTCTTTGTACTAGTCTGAAACATGTAACTCGACTGCGTAATCAGCATTAATTCATCGAGAGCTCTTTTGGGATCGAGAGGACCATCTCGCTTCCCAATCCCATGAGTAGCATTGTGATCTCCCTTTGCCCAGTCCATCTTTGTTTCTTAGTTCCTACACATTATGCCCAAGCACGTTTCATTTTAGGCTCCGTTTGGCACGGTGGTGTCGGTCATGAACATGGGGGTTAAATTGTCATTCGTTAACGTCTACCTAAGGAACTTCATCAACTTTTATGTTCAAACGGATGATATTTGTTGGGTGATCCTTAACGACGAATGACGGTTTAACCCATGCGTTTACGACCACCACCACCGTGCCAAACGGAGCCTTAGTCAACATTCACCATGAAGACTTGAGCACCAACATAAGCTGATGAATTCTGGATGCTCCTTGCTTACAATGAATTTCTAAAAGGTCATGACTGTATTTCAGTGCTGCTAGTTCTATTCTTTCAGAGTATTATATTATAAGCATTCTACTCTTTATTACTAGCAATCTATTCTTTAAGAATGTTAAATTAAAGCGTTATACTCGTTAAGTATTATATTGTAAGCATTACACTGCTTTTGAATAGTGTTGAAAGGAAAACGTGTTCATTATTATTCATCCGCATAGGGCTATTTAAAGTATTACATCATGACACGTAGAGGCGGATGGACAATGTGAGACTAATACATGAATATGAAATTACAGATAACTCAACACCCCCCTCAAGTTGGGCGTATGATGTCGGCCATGCCCAACTTGCCAACAAGTTCTTTAAAGACACTTGTACACAATCCCTTTGTGAGGATGTCTTGCAATTGTTGTTCAGATGGAACAAAGTGAATAACCACAATGCCCCTCTGTCTATATCTCTTTGATTAAGTGTATGTCTATCTCGATGTGTTGTGTACGGTTGTGCTGCACTGGGTTGTCAGCAATGTTGATGGCAGCCTTGCTATCATAGTATAGTTTGATAGACTTGGTTCTTTTAAGACCAAGAACTTTTAGGATGGTTAGGATCCATTGCCCTTCACAGATTCCATGAGTCATTGCCCCGAACTTAAAGTATGCTATAAGCATTCAAGTTTAAAGATTATGCTACCCTATGTTGGTAAACTTCATTTAACAATAATTGCACATTTTTTAATAACGCTGGCTTGGTTCATTTTGGCATAAAGCAATCAGTTTTATTAAATTATGCAACTCAACATAAAGTATGCATGTTACACAATTTGATGTAAATTATGCATGTTGTGCAAGTGATTCAGATATAGATAAAAACAATCCTAGCATTTCTTCGAATGTGCTTCATTTTTTGAGAAGTCTGTGTTTGATGTTTTCCATTGCTCCAATTTATGAAACTATAATATTTTGCAGGCTTCTTACCGCTGAAGTTGCATGGCCTGTTCCAGCAATTGTGTATGTTGGGATCATCCTCTCAACTTTAGGTGCTGCATTGCAGAGTTTAACAGGTGCCCCGCGTTTGCTGGCCGCCATAGCTATTGATGATATTCTTCCTGTTCTTAAATATTTTAAAGTTTCAGAAGGCGGAGAACCTCATCTTGCTACTCTATTTACAGCCCTTATATGCATTGGGTGTGTCATTATTGGAAACCTAGATCTAATCACACCAACCATAACTATGTTTTTCCTTCTATGTTATGCTGGTGTAAATCTATCTTGTTTCCTTCTTGACCTTCTTGATGCTCCTAGCTGGCGACCCCGATGGAGATTTCACCATTGGAGTCTCTCACTTCTGGGTGCCTTGATCTGTATAGGTATACTTCATTTACTGGAACAATGATATCATTTTCAAAAGAGCTCATATTTGCATCATTCCTTGCATTTATGCTGATATGTAGAACTTTGACCAATAAATTATGCTTAGTCAAATTGTTGTTTATGCTTCTGCACTATTTGGCTATATTGTCATGGTTAAAAAAAAAAATTTTAGTGCTGCAGTCTAGGCTACTATCATTTTTTTCCTTGTTTTCATTTATAACATGCTGCGAACTATTCTGACTTTCTGAATGTTTTGCCTTCATTTTTTCTCCAGAGAATGTCCGTATCTTGTATTAAATGATCTGCAGGGATGCATCAAAAGTTTTTCTTTTTTCTTTTCCTATTTGCAAAGTATGTTTGGCAGATATCTACCATTATTTGAAACAATCGATCTAATTCATAAAGCTCAGTTTTTCTATTAGATTTTTAATGATGTTTCATTAATCTATCTTCTAATTGAATTTATTGATTTTCTGTCGGGATCTTCCAAAGCTTATTTATTATGCTCATGTAAGCTTGATTCAAAGGTTATACATTGCAATGTTCTTATGATTGAAATGAATGCATTATTCATTCAGAGGATTAGAATGCTATGATTGCTTTCCTTTCATATCTACCAAATGAGCAGATACCAACATAGAGTTTGTTTGGCATGGCGATGGCGGTTGTGAACGCAGTGGTTATGAACCATCGCTCGTGAATGCCCAGCCTCACCTATGGAACTCTATCCATTTTTTGTCCAAAATTAGTTTTTTTTCATGGTGGTGTTCATAGCCGTTGTGATGTCAAACACATTACTTGACGTTAGCGTTTTTGTCCAAACTCGTCGGAGCAAAAATGTCGCTTCAAACGGATGACGGTTTGTACCCACCATGTTCATGACCGCTGTTAAAATAGCCCATGTATAGGGCCCATTATTGAGCCCATTTTTATTGTTTTATCTTCTCTCCTCCTTTAGTCCCACACCTTGTATAGGATTTTCTTCTCTCTTCTTCCTCTTATATATTTGTATTATCTCCTTGTATTTAGACACACAAGCAATACATACAAGTTTTGAGCTCTCTCAACATGGTATCAAAGTCAGGTTTCTCTCCTCGGTGGTCTAATTCCTCTTAACCGCCCAGCCCGCCCAGCCCGCTCCCCCCCTCCCCTTCTTTGTGTGCCCTTTCCGCTCCGGTCGCCTATCCGCTCCGGTCGCCTATCCGCTCCGGTCTCCCATCCGCTCCGGTCTCCTTTTCGCGGGCTCTGCGGTTTGCAACTTTGCATTCCGCTTCTCCTCTCCCTCTCCGTGGTTCCACCCTCTTCAGGCTTCTTATAGCCACCACTCTCTACCTCGTGGGGTCCACCTCTTTTCTATCTGCTGCGAATTCTTCTTCTGTCCGCTGCGAGCTCCACTCCTCTCTGCTTACCGCGCG
This sequence comes from Platanthera zijinensis, assembly GCA_039513925.1. Classification (NCBI taxonomy): domain Eukaryota; kingdom Viridiplantae; phylum Streptophyta; class Magnoliopsida; order Asparagales; family Orchidaceae; genus Platanthera; species Platanthera zijinensis. The sequence goes on along the minus strand of CM077081.1, from coordinate 240,803,961 downwards.
GTCTCTGTCAAACCACTGCGGATTCTCTCTGCCCAACCGTGCGGACTGCTCGTATCTGCGCGGTCTCTCTCTCACGCCGCGTTTTTTTTCTATTTGCGCGGACTGCTTCTCTCTCGCTGCGGATTCTTGCGGACTGCTCGTATCCGCGCGGACTGCTTGTATCCGCTCTCTGACTGCTGATGGCTTCACCTTGACCTGGCGGTTTCTCTGTTGTGTCTCCGCCCTCTGGTCGCGAACTGACTACTCGCTGGTGTCCGGCTTGACCGTGCGGACTGCTGCCTATCCGCATTTTTGGTCGCGGTCGTCCTCAGTCAATCTCGCGGCTTAACTGTGCGGACTGTTGCCTATCCGTTTTTGGTTTCCGCCTGTTTGGTCGGCGGTCTCCTTGTCTTCTCGCCAAGGGTGTATCTCCTTCTCGTCGCGGCCTTACTGCCCTACTCGCGGCGACCTCAGCGGTCTGCCTCTGCGGTCTGCCCCTATGGGCTCGTTCGGTAACTCCTCTGGCTCGGCGGCCATCCCGCCTGCTGATCGCCCGACTTCTCCGCCTGACCGCCCGGTTTACCCTCCAGAAGTTCGTGACGAGCTGCGTATCACTACCATCTCTCTTTCAGGAAAGAAGAACTTCGTTCCTTAGGTACATTCGGATAGATTGGTTCTACAGGCGAAGGGCCTTCTCCATCACCTGACTCAGGCTCCTCCCACCCCTCCTACCGATGACTGGCTCCGCAATGATGGCCGAGTTCAGACCTGGATTTTGAATTCTTTAGATGGTGAGCCATATCAAATGGCTATGTATCATGAGACTGCCAAAGCTATGTGGACTGAACTACACTCCTTATATTCTGGACGGGACAGCCTCCAGCATCTTTACGACATCCTCACTGACCTCTTTGCTCTTGACACTGGAGGGGCTTCAGATATGACCTCATTTGTTGCTCGTGCGAAGACACTTGCTGAAGCATGGATCCAGCATCAGCCATTCACTAATGACGTTGCTGCTCAGCGCGCTCAGAAGGAAGCCGCCTGTACTGCCATCATCATGGCCCGTCTTCCCCCTCACCTTCAGAGCATTCGTGCTCAGGTCCTGGCTTCCTCTGCCACACCATCTTTTTCTTATGTGTGCTCCATGATTCTCCGTGTTTCACCTCCTCCAGATATTACGCCTCCTCCTTCGGCCCTTCTTCAGCAGGCACCTCCACTTCTACCATTCCCTCTCTCTCCTCGGGGGGGGGGGGGGGGGGGGTCGTTCGGGAACTCGCGGCCGTGGTCGTGGTGGCCGGGGACGGCCGAAGTGTTCCTTCTGCGGGAAAGATGGTCATCTCGAGGCTACATTTTACAAGAAAATTGGCTATCCTCCTCGCCCGACGGCTTCTGTTGCTACCGACGCTGGTCCTCCTAATCTTGAAACTGTCCGTCTTCAGCTCCAGCATCTCCAGGGTTTGCTCAACCCACCATCTGCCTCCATTGCCACCGTCTCGAACACAGGTACTGCTTGTCTCTCCACCGGCTTGGGCTGGATTGTGGACTCTGGCGCCACTCATCACATTACTCCACGTCGGCCTGCCCAGTACCTGAATTTCCCTTATCCACCGTCTATTACTGTGGCCAATGGAGCCACTGTTCCCGTCTCCGGCTCGGCAGATCTTCCTCTAACCTCATTCATCTCCCTTCGCTCGGCTCTGCATGTCCCGAGTTCCCCATTCAATTTACTTTCTGTGGGACGGCTTACTAATGATTTGGACTGTTCTGTTATATTCACGTCCTCTTCTTTTGTTATACAGGATCGGCGGACGTAGACTACCATTGGTAAAGGCCGGCTGCGGAATGGGCTCTACCTTCTCGACGACTCTCCCACCATCCTTTCTTCCGTCTCTTCAACTGATTGGCATCGTCGACTTGGGCATGCTCCTCTGTCGGTCCTCCTGCGGGCTCTCCCCGATGTTTCTTTTACCCCCTTTCAGTGTGACTCATGTATCCTCGGCAAGCAGACTCGTTCCTCTTTTTCTTCACATTGTACTCGGAGCGCTGCTCCTTTTGATTTAGTGCATTCGGATATTTGGGGACCATTTAAAATTACTAGTATTTCCGGTTTTCGGTATTGTATAACGTTTATTGATGCTCACTCTCGCACTACCTGGCTATACTTACTTCGTGAGCGTTCCGAGCTTCCCCGTGTCTTTCGGGCATTTGTCCTCGAAACCCGTACGCAATTCCACACGACCATCAAAATACTACGAACTGACAATGCTCGTGAGTACACTAGTCACGAATTTACTGCTTTCTGTTCTGAGTTCGGGATTCTACATCAAACTTCCTGCGCTTACACGCCGCAACAAAACGGTGTTGCCGAACGCAAGAATCGGCACTTACTCGATGTTGCCCGTTCCCTCATGCTTCAAATGCATGTCCCTAAACCATATTGGAACTTTGCGGTCTCGACCGCCTGTTTTCTCATTAACCGTCTCCCTTCCTCCATTCTCAACTATGCTACTCCGTTTAGCATACTCTTTCCCTCCACTCCGGCCTTTCCTCTCCCACCTCGTGTCTTTGGCAACCTCTGCTACGTCCACCGTTTGGGGCCTTCCTCGGATAAGTTGGATCCCCGAGCGGCTAAGCATATCTTTGTTGGTTATTCACGCACCCAAAAGGGGTATGTCTGTTATTCTCCTGCTACACACAAGCTCTCTGTTTCTGCTGATGTCACTTTCCACGAGGATCAACCATTCTTTCATGCTCCCTTACCCGACCATCTACCACCCACAACTCCTCCATCCATCCCACGCCCAGTCATTCCCGCAACTACTCCACCTCTGCCGGTTACCTCTAAACCGCCTGTCGTTCCCTCCAAACCACCCGTTATCCGAGTCTACACTCGTCGCTCTACCGCTTTCGTTGCCCCTCTGCCGTCGGTCTCTACCATGGATACTCCGCGTCCAAATGATTAGGTATCGCCTTCCACTGCTCATCCTCTGGCAAACTACATCTCTCTTCATCGCCTCTCTCCCCATTTACACACTTTGACTACCTCTCTCTCTTCGGTTGCTATTCCTAATTCTGTGCAGGAGGAACTTCAACATCCAGGATGGCGAGCAGCCATGGAGGAAGAAATGTCTGCTCTCTTGTCTAAACAGACATGGTCTGTTGTTCCCCTTCCACCGGGTCAGAAACCAGTTGGGTGCAAGTGGGTCTTTGTCATCAAACATGTTGCCGATGAGACAATTGACCGTCTAAAGGCTTGTCTTGTGGCTCGAGGTTTCACTCAACAAGAGGGGCTAGACTATAAGGAAATGTTCTCTCCGGTAGCGAAGCTTAATAGTGTTCGCGTCCTCATCTCTGTTGCGGTCCATCACCGCTGGTCTCTTTTTCAGCTGGATATCAAGAATGCTTTCTTGAATGGGGATCTCCAAGAAACTTTCTACATGCAACAACCACCCGGGTTTGAGACCACGGGGGAGTCTCAGGTCTGTCATCTTAAAAATGCTCTATATGATCTCAAACAATCTCCACGGGCATAGTTTGAGAAATTCAGCAAGGTTCTCCGTGAGATTGGTTTTACTCGGAGCTCGGCTGACTTCTCGCTCTTTACTCGTCACCGACCAACAGGAACGGTTACTCTGTTAGTGTACTTCGATGATATTATCATTACTGGAGATGACTCTCAAGGGATACAAGCAGTCAAAGTCCATCTAAACTCAGTCTTTCAAACAAAGTATTTGGGACCTCTTCGATATTTTTTGGGTCTTGAGATTGCCAGAAGGCCGGATGGGCTTACTCTCTCTCAATGAAAATATTGTCTTGACCTTCTTCATGATGCTGGTCAGTCAGGCTGCAAGCCAAGTGATACTCCTATGGATGTGAACCACAAACTGTGTGCCCAGGCATCTGACTCGGATCTTCTTCTCCAGAATCCTGAATATTATCGACGTCTTGTTGGAAAACTGATATATCTCACGGTTACCAGACCGGATATTTCTTTTGTTGTTGGTCTTGTCAGCAGATACATGCACTCTCCTCGAAAATCTCATCTTCAAGCGGTGGAACGAATTCTCAGGTACCTTAAAACCGCTCTTGGTCAGGGACTTGTATACAGGACCTCTTCTTCTGCTCCAACATTGGTGGCATATTCAGATGCTGATTATGCTGGCTCTCTCGATGACCGGCGATCTACGAGTGGCTTTTGCACTTACCTTGGAGGACATCTTGTTACTTGGCGAAGCAAGAAACAAGCGGTCGTTGCTCGATCTTAAGCCGAGGCAGAGTACCGAGCAATGGCATCGGTTGTATTAGAATTGACATAGCTTGAGATTCTTCTTACTGATCTGGGTGTAAAATTACCATCACCGGCTCTTCTCCTTTGCGACAGTCAAGCCGCCATACACATCACCAAGAACCCGGTCTTCCACGAAAGAACGAAACATATTGAGGTCGATTGTCACTTCATCCGGGAAAAGGTTCAAATGAAGAAGCTTGACCTAATGCATGTCCCAGGATCGGAACAAGTTGCGGATGTCCTCGCGAAGGCTCTTCCCAAGGCACTCTTCTATCAATGCTTGTCCAAGCTTGGCGCATACGATTTGTACGCTCCAGCTTGCGGGGGAGTGTTAAAATAGCTCATGTATAGGGCCCATTATTGGGCCCATTTTTATTGTTTTATCTTCTCTCCTCCTTTAGTCCCACACCTTGTATAGGATTTTCTTCTCTCTTCTTTCTCTTATATATTTGTATTCTCTCCTTGTATTTAGACACACAAGCAATACATACAAGTTTTGAGCTCTCTCAACAACCGCCACCACCATGCCAAACGGACCCATAGTTTGCCTATCGTAAAGAATTTGACAGTAACTGGCAATATCGAGAATTAAAACAATAGGGACAATGGTGCAGGTTAATTTGAAGTGGTCTGGTGATGAACTTATGTCTTGACCGAGCCTACCCTTAAATTTATAGTTTTTTTTCCTCACTGTATCACTCACTCCCTACATGATTTGATATTCTTCCGTTAAACTTTTTTTAGTATGCATATTTAAAGTGCTTATAACCCATAAATATTACTTTTGTTTCTTTTCTGTGCCCTTGTTAAACTTAATCTACTTGGTGCTAACATATAGAAATTCATATATGCTGCAATATAAGGTGAAAACGAAATCACATCAGTATTATTACAAGGGATTGGCTTGTGCACTGTGCATTGACCTAGAATATGTAGACATGTATAGCTTTGTTCTTGTAAATTTTTGCAGAGCATAAGTGATGCGGGACCGGAGTCCACCGGCCCCGCCACCTTGGCATCACCACCAAGGGGCCCACCTGGAGTCAGCACCAGGCGGCTTTATCAGGCCCGCGGGCCATACACCCCAACCAGCTCTCCGCCACGGCATCAGCACCGCGCGGTAGGTTGTTGAGGCCAGGGCTCGATCCCCTGACCTCCTAGATAAGAGGCCCTCACGCAACCTCTCATCACCAACTGATCCGCGGGTCAGTTGGTGATGAGAGGTTGCGTGAGGGCCTCTTATCTAGGAGGTCAGGGGATCGAGCCCTGGCCTCAACAACCTACCGCGCGGTGCTGATGCCGTGGCGGAGAGCTGGTTGGGGTGTATGGCCCGCGGGCCTGATAAAGCCGCCTGGTGCTGACTCCAGGTGGGCCCCTTGGTGGTGATGCCAAGGTGGCGGGGCCGGTGGACTCCGGTCCCGCATCAATAAGTTTTTTACTGATAATAAGTAAAATGATTTTGGATAACTAACACTAATTAGTCTATGTTTCATGTCTGGTGATGCATTTCTCTTTTTTTTTTTGCAGTGATCATGTTCTTAATCTCGTGGTCTTTTACTGTTGTATCACTGGCCCTTGCTAGCCTCATATATTACTATGTTAGCATTAAAGGGAAAGCTGGTGACTGGGGTGATGGATTCAAGAGTGCATATTTTCAGTTAGCTTTACGAAGCCTTCGTTCTCTTGGAGGTAAGTCAATATGAAAGTAATAGATATCATATGTGCTCTTATATTTGTGCTCAATGCACTCTCTATTGATTTTTTTACTTATTTTCTTACTAGCATACTGATAGTGATGCATGTATAAGAAGAAAATATGCTCTGTTAGTGAAATACTTAAGCTCCATTTGACGCAGCATCTTTTCCCCAGTGAGTTTGGACACAAAACACCACCGTCATAAAATGTATGCTTAGCATGACAACGGTTATGACCGCCATCAAGAAAATAAAACTAGTTTTGAACATGCAGTTCCTTAGGTGAAGTCGGGAATTCACGAATGATGGTTCATAACCACCGTGTTCATGACTGCTACCGTCGTAGAGGGAAGGGATAGTTTTTATAGAAAAGAGATGGGCCCATACTTGTAGTTAGGGAGATACGATGTCTGATAGCGTCCCTTCCGATATGGAAGCTAAGATTTGAATATAGTTATCGATACTAATATATACAGATATCCCATTACGGTGTAATGGTGTAATTGTGTGGACCATCAAAACAATCCTTGCCCTCCATTCAATCAGCTCCTCTTTATTTTTTATTTCATTAAATAAAAGTTCCTCCATCCCCTATAATGCCCTTGGGACTGCAATCATGTGTTCAGGAGACTGTGAATGGAGGAGGTGATGTCGTGCCAGGGCATTGTTGTGGCCGAGGTGTTGTCCTTGGCCGCACGGGGCCCTCCCGTGCACTGTCACTCGTACATATCTATACTATATATACAAATAAATATTTTTCGGCCTTTTGGTGTAACCCGTAAGGCCCTTCAGAAATCATTCTGAACCGCTCGATCTTGCTAAAATCAAATCTAGCCATTCAATTACCTATGTGATGTAATGGTGAAGCTCCATGTTAATTTTACTAGAGCTCCTATACCTACTATGGTAGGGTGACTTGTGTTTATTTTCAAGTCACGACTCATACAATGTGAAATTACTATTTTCCCTTGTATTATTTATAATAAAACAACCGGCCAATCTCGAGACCGGCCAGGTTCGAGATTATATGACTGGATTATCCTCAGGTTTTACCTCTTACACTCTTCTTCCTTGTCACAATAAAGTTATGGCGGATAATGTCTCCCTATCTCCTATTGTTCGACTACATGAAGCAACCATGCATATATAATGATGCGGCGAGCTGCCTATAAATTCGAAAAGTATCGGATTGACCCTTGGAGGATGTCGAGTGTTATTCCACGAGTAAGGAAGATTGTAGAACGAGCTTACAAGGGTTACTCGATGATGTGGGCTGTCGTACATGAAAGCAAGAGATGGTTGAGCCTCCAGTGCCAGTGGTTCGTAGGGTGTGGATGGAGTAGATCAAATGCTGCTCATCCATTACCTCTGGCTTTCTCTGGGCGTGGTCAGCCTCCTTACAAAGCATGCATGCCTGGAGATGGAAAATAGTCTCCCAACCTCATTCTGGACAGAGAGGGAGAGGGAGGGAGACTTGAGAAGTATTTGTACGATGAACTCCATATGAGATCATAACCAAGAGTTTGGCTAACCAGATTAGTGTACCAAGGTTGATATTTTCTATTCAAGGAGATAGCAGAGATTTTGATCTATCAGTTTAGGCTTCCATGGAGATATGTTCTCCGGAGTTGTGAGGCTATGAAGAGCATATCATCAACTAGTTTTCGTACGGCTATTTTTTTGGCATCCCGGCCTTTAGAGTGAAATGTGCGACTATTCTGTCATCTTGGATTACTGTGACTTTAATGATCGGGTTCGTTGCATCACATTCAATAATAAACTACTATCGAAATTGGGCATTGCGGAGGTTGGTGTGAATATGAGAGCCTTCCTTAGATCAAGGAACGCGGTATCACTTGTGGGCGTCCATTGAAATTTGTAGTCGTGCTATGAGCATAAGCTAGTCTCCCATTTTATGGCATAAATTATCTATCTTCCTCAGTGTCATGCCGGTGCATGTCACGTCTTCATTTTATGCTTGTGTCGGCGCGTGTCACATTTTATGTCATGTTCATGTCGGCACGTCACATTTTTATTTAATGCTGAGTGTATTATATTGTATATTTCTCGTATGCCAAGTCCTCTTTTTAAGGATCCTCCTGGTCATGAAATGGGCAAATAATAAAATATATAATTAGTCTCCTAGTTCCCTTGTCGTGTATTGTAGCTCGAAAATTGTTCCATCCTTGCGAGCCATCAAATTGGCATCCTAGCCATTGGTGTTCGTTGCCTGGTGGTTGTGCTGGGAGGTTTAGGTCCCGTTTGGTTAGGCTTTTTGCCTGCTGTGCGGTGGAAACGCACCGGGCTTTTGAGTAAAAGCTGCGTTTGGCGCGGCTTATGTTGAAAACGGCGTTTTTCGAGTTCCGTTGTTTCCTTTTTATCCCAATCCGCTATTTATTTCTGCGTTCAACCGCAGAAGCAGGATTGCTCCCGTAACCCTACCCATCGGGCGACTCATCTTTCCCTTTCTTCCTGCACGGCGACTGCTCGCGACATCCTGCTCGCGGCATCCTGCTCGCGGCGATCCTGCTCGCGACTATCAGCATCATTTCCGGCGGCTGAAATCCTCCCCGCGCTTCGGCTTCCTTTCATTTTCCGGCGACTGATCCTGATCATTTCCGGCGAATGATCCTCCCCACGCTCCGGCTTCCTTCATTTTCCGACGATTGATCCTGCTCGCGGCTCCCGTTCGATTTTCGGCGACTGTTCCGGCTCGTGGCTCCCGTTCGATTACTGGATTTGCTCGCCGTTTTCTCCCGGATTTAGGTTCGATTTTTCAACTCGTTTTCTCTCGGATTTTACTGGATTTGCTCTTTTTCTGTGCAACTCTTGTTCTGTTATTTTCTGCAACTCTTGTATGTGTGTGTGTTATATATGTGTGTGTGTATGTGTTTGTGTTGTTGTTGTTGTGTGTGTGTTGTATGTGTGTTATATGTGTGTTTTATATATGTGTGTGTTATATATATGTGTGTGTGTTTGTGTTGTTGTTGTTGTGTGATTGTATATGTGTGTGTGTGTGTATGTGTGTGTTATGTTGGTGTGTGTATATGTTTGATTGTATATGTTTGATTGTATATGTTAGTGTGTGTGTGTGATTGTATATGTGTATGTGTGTGTTATGTTCGTGTGTGTATATGTTTGATTGTATATGTTAGTGTGTGTGTGTGATTGTATATGTGTATGTATATGTGTGTGTGTATGTGTGTGTTATGTTGGTGTGTGTATATGTTTGATTGTATATGTTAGTGTGTGTGTGTGATTGTATGTGTGTGTGTGTGTGTGTGTGTTTATGTTTGTGTGTGTGTGTGTGTGTTTGATTGTATATGTTAGTGTGTGTGTGTGTGTGTGTGTGTGTTATGTTGGTGTGTGTATATGTTTGATTGTATATGTTAGTGTGTGTGTGTGATTGTATATGTGTATGTATATGTGTGTGTGTATGTGTGTGTATGTGTGTGTTATGTTGGTGTGTGTACATGTTTGATTGTATATGTTGGTGTGTGTGTGTGATTGTATGTGTGTGTGTGTGTGTGTGTTTATGTTTGTGTGTGTGTGTGTGTTTGATTGTATATGTTAGTGTGTGTGTGTGTGTGTGTTATGTTGGTGTGTGTATATGTTTGATTGTATATGTTAGTGTGTGTGTGATTGTATATGTGTATGTATATGTGTGTGTGTATGTGTGTGTTATGTTGGTGTGTGTATATGTTTGATTGTTTATGTTAGTGTGTGTGTGTGATTGTATGTGTGTGTGTGTGTGTTTATGTTTGTGTGTGTGTGTGATTGTATATGTGTTTGTGTGTGTATGTGTGTTTATGTGTGTGTGTGTGATTGTATGTGTGTGTGTGTGTGTGTATGTGTGTTTATGTTTGTGTGTGTGTGTGTGATTGTATATTGTGTTAAGATTTTTTTTGTAATCTTTTTGAATATTGTTTTCATTTCTATGTGTTGCCTTATAAAGATGGGCAAAACAAAAGACGGTGGGGTGGCAGCAATGTGGGACAATTCCGATGTTTTCCTCTTTTGTGATATCTGCATAAAAGAGATAGAACGTGAGAATCGTCCTACAACACATTTTAGTAAATGACTCTACACACACCTCTCTATTAAACAGTCGAGTCCCACACATGACTTCGAAGCAGACAGGTGATAAATGGGTTGGAGAGATACTTCGTGGATCTACTGTGAGATTTCATGACTCTTTCATGATGAGTCAAGAAATATTTCTCGATCTACTGCATTATCTGGAGGAAAGGTGTGGACTCCAGGGAACAAGAAGGACAGCCTCCAGAGAAGTGCTAGCCTTGACCGTATACATACTGTCGCACAATGAATCGATGAGAAAAACAATTGAGCGCTTTCAGCATTCAACGGAGACAGCTAGCCGATTTTTCTCTCAGGGTATTCGTGCTTTGTTGCGGCTAGGGGAGGAAGTTATCCAGCCATTAGATAGGTCTTTCGGAAGCACTCCACCAGAAATTATGTACGGCAGACGTTATATGCCTTTCTTTAAAGATTGCGTTGGGGCTATAGACGGGACACATGTTGACGCGTGCATAGCAGTTGGACAGCAGGTACCCTATATTGGGAGACGGGGCAATCCAACTCAAAATGTCATGGCTGCTTGCGATTTCAACATGTGCTTCACTTTCGTCATGGCGGGTTGGGAGGGATCTGCACACGATAGCCGGATTTTCAATTATGCGTTAAATTACCCTCAATATAATTTTCCTCATCCGCCTCGAGGTAATGTTAACAATTATGTTTATATATTTCTTACTTTAATTTATTTGAGTGGTTAATTAATTTTTAACACATTATCAGGAAAATATTACTTGGTCGATTCTGAATATCCTTTGCAGAGAGGGTATTTGAAACCATATCAAGATACAAGGTATCATTTGCCAGACTTCGCACGCGGTGGTCGTCGAGCGGAGGGACGTCGAGAGATGTTCAATCATGCTCACTCATCGCTAAGGAGCGTGATAGAACGATCGTCCGGCGTTTGGAAGAAGAAATGGGTCATACTGCGGGACATGCCGAGCTATAGCTTTGCGAAGCAGGCAGATATTGTGATGGCCACGATGGCTTTACATAATTTCATTCGCCGACACCCTTCCCGCAATGATATAGATTTCAATGAGTCCGAGCAGGAGGGTCAAGATGAAAGGGTGTCCTCACAAGGGCGTCAAGAAACCTGCTCTGACACTGCAGGTGGAGTAGAGGAGATGATCGCGCTACGTGATAGTATAGCGGATCAGTTGTATGAATCGAGAGCATAGCTCGAGATTGCGGGTGTACCTGGATTTCTTGTGTTATGTGTTTATTTATCCTGTTGTTTTTTTTGGGAAAAAAAAATTTAAACAACTTATTCAAAACTCTGTTTTCAAAACTCCATTTCATCCAAACAGTTTTTTAACAAAACTCTGTTTTTGAGAATCAGCACTTTCTCCATCAGCAGCTTCTCATCAGCAGCTTTCCATCAGCAACAGCCCAACCAAACAGAGCCTTAGTCTCACGTCTAGTGCAGGTGGTCGCTCGAGCACCTAGTTGAATGGTTGGGGATGTGTCGTATTTTGTTGGTTTTACCGCAAGGCGGTGGTGCGCATGGCCACTAAGCTAGCGTCATGCGCATCCAATTTGGAGGAGATGCCAATGACCAACTTCTCTGGGGCGTTGATTCGGTCGTTCCGCGAGTTCGGGGCATACACAAAGGTGGTGATTCAAGGGCGGATCTAACCATGATTGGGTACCTATTTCTGAGAGGGAGGATGGGGAGGAGAAAAAGGAGAAGATGCTCAGTAAAAAAAACACACTGTCCAGCCTAAGGCTCTATACTTCATTCAAAATTTTCATACCAATCTATTGCGAAATCATTGCCTTAAATAAAAACTCCTTAATGTTGGATATTATTTTAAAAAAACAATATTTTGCAATATTTTGCTGCTAATTACTGGATAACAAAATTGTTTATTTCTCACATATATATAACTCGTGCAGCAAATCAGGTACATCCAAAGAATTGGTACCCAATTCCCCTGATATTCTGCAGGCCATGGGGCAAGCTCCCAGAGAACGTTCCATGCCATCCCAAGCTCGCAGACTTCGCCAACTGTATGAAGAAGAAAGGCCGCGGCATGTCCATGTTTGTCTCAATCATAGATGGCGACTATCAGGAAATGGCGGAGGATGCGAAGACCGCCTGCCGTCAGCTCAGCACCTACATCGACTACAAGAACTGCGAAGGCGTGGCTGAGATCGTCGTCGCCCCGACCATGGCCGACGGATTTCGCGGCATCGTGCAGACGATGGGCCTCGGCAATCTAAAACCAAACATCGTGGTCATGCGGTACCCCGAGATTTGGCGCCGGGAGAACCTGACCCAGATACCCTCCACCTTCGTCAGCATCATCAATGACTGCATCATCGCGAACAAGGCGGTCGTGATTGTCAAGGGCCTCGATGAATGGCCCGGCGAGTACCAGAGACAGTACGGCACGATCGACCTTTACTGGATAGTAAGGGATGGCGGCCTCATGCTCCTGCTGTCTCAGCTCCTGCTCACCAAAGAGAGCTTCGACAGCTGCAAGATCCAGGTCTTCTGCATTGCCGAAGAAGAAACCGAGGCCGAGGAACTGAAAGCCGATGTCAAGAAATTTCTATACGA